>JAIGNY010000154.1:810000-812500 GCA_020152595.1 Chiridota heheva
CGGATGATGTATGCTCCAAATCAGTGCCTCAGCATACAAATGCTGAGTTGTCCACTTTGGTGTTATCAAGCACAATGTTGCTTGCTCGTCCAGGATCTTTCGTATACACCTTGCTATTAGAGCGAAGGGTGGAAAAGCGTACGCTTTTAAGTTCGACCACTCTAGGGTGAATGCATTGATCCATTCCACCCCTGGAACCAGCTTCCAGCTGCAGTATCTTGGGAACTGATAGTTTAGTCTGTTTGCCAACAGATCCACCTGAAAGGGGCTCCTCAACTGACTGATCTTTTGAAAAATGTTTTTGTCTAGTATCCAGTCGGATGCATCTACCCATTGGCGTGACAAATGATCCGCTTCTACATTCAGAATGCCGGGAACATGTTCCCCAATGTTAACTGTTAACATGTTCATTAACTGTTGACATTTTTTTTTGACAGAAGTCCCAAAGCTTTTTTGCTACGCATTGCAACTCCCTGCTCTTGGTGCCTCCTTCTTTGTTCAAATAACTTAAGGTGGAGGTGTTGTCGGATTTTACTAGCACATGCTGATTTGACACTTGTTTTGTAAAAGATTGGAAAGCTAGTAAAACTGCCTTTAGTTCAAAAACGTTTATGTGTATATGAGTTTTTGAACTGACCAAAGGTCTCCAGCCTGTTGTGTACCGCACACCGCTCCCCAACCTATGTTTGAGGCGTCTGCACTCTAAAAAATGATTGGTCAAATATCTGACCATTGTGCTTGGTCAGCTCAAATTTGGTCCGAGTCAGATATCTCACAGTCATATAGCCGTAACCATCGTGCGTTGTGAGATCATATACGTATTTTCATTGGTTGAAATTAAATGACCTGGCAGTCCGACCAGTCCGCCATATTTCAAACCAGTACAGTTGCAAACTCGCGTGGATCGGATCCGAAATTAAAGCAGATTTATTACAGTTAAGGAAGATTATGCTGCGAAAACAATTCAGGAGTAGAATTTAGATGCACTGAAGGAAACGTTTTCTGGTGAGTAGAATTTGTTTGTTGAATTTATACCCACTTTCGTCAGCATTGATTCCCAGTACGCCTAATGTTTTTTTTTTCATTTATAGGATTTTAATTTTACCACGTTAGGATACGTTAAGGCTTTTCTTTTGTAAGTGTTTGTCTTTGAGCCTCTTTTCTGGAAAGGTACTGGCGAACGCAGTAGCATTTAGGCCTATTTAGCACTCGCTGGCATTGCAAGTTTAATTTTCTCGCATTCTACTTTGGGTAAGGTTGATAAAATTAAAGCGACACTGACCCTATGAATTTGGACACTATGCTGGGTTGACTAAGTGCTAGAAACACTTAGGATCTTAGCCACAGCTGTAGTGGGTTGCTATACCATGTTGATTTCGATAATAATTCTTGTAACATAAACACTTTCTGGAAGATTCCTATAGGCCTAGGCCTAATGAGAAAAAAAAAAAAAAAAAATTAACCCGCACTTTGAGAGCATTTAAAAAACAAATGTAGGGCTTTTACTAGGTTTAACAAATTTGAGTTTAACTTTATGAAATAATATTTGGCTTAATTGCAGAATGCCCCGCAACTCCGTGGAGCCGGCTCCACGCTCAATATTTTATGAAACAATATCGATAAATCTTGAAGGAAACGCTATTGGTATATACCAAATTGAACTATGGGTCGTTCTTAAAATAAAAATTCCTGTTGCAAGCGTGGAGCCACCGGAGCCGCTCCAGGATGCATTTATGAAATTATGAAAAACTTTCATCGCGAGCATGGAGCCGTGGAGCCGTCCAGCCGCGGAGCCACTTCAGGGTAAATTCATAAGATTATGAATGGGCCTTTGGATATTTCCATTCAAAAAGTCTGCGGAGCCACACCATGAAAAGCCTACTGGACTTACAAGATATTCCCCAACATAATTTCTTCTCATTCCGCGGAGCAATGGAGCGGAGCCAAAATAAGGGGTATCGAGGAGATTTAATTAAATTAATTTTTTTATACACTCCGTTGAGCCGAACCAGGAGTAGCGTTGGGACTTGGATATGGATAATTTATTATCTCTGTATAAATCTTTCATCATAATTATACTTTATGAAAGTCTACGGAGCCGGCTATGAGTATTCTGCAAATACTTAGATATGATTTGATTTTGAAAATTATGACAATACAATTTTGATTGATAGGTTAGATATCACCAACATCGTTGTAAGGGGTTCCGCGAAACATAAACTTTACTGGTAGAACTAAGGTCGAGACAGATTGTTATTTTTGTTGAGATCATGGGTAGAGATCACTGTGAGCAATTGGAACAATATTAAAAGGTAAACGATAACCTCTCAACTGTTCTTACATGCAATAATGATATTGACATTTGTACTCGGATATTGACATTGCTAGATTGTTGGATACACCTGAAGAGAAAGCTGAGGATATGATGGCGGCAGTGGCGCAATAATAGAGTGGGACGGGTGGGTATAAGCCCTACGGGCCCGAGCAATTTGGGGGCCCC
>JAIGNY010000154.1:817500-860000 GCA_020152595.1 Chiridota heheva
CTGCGAATATCAAACTAACTTTTGGACTGACGTATATGATTGCGTCAAAACATTATGCTATTTGTGACATGCATAGAACGAGAGCAACTTTTGATAGAACTAAAGGACTGGGCAGGAAATGAATTAAATGTGAAGTAATGGCTGAATGGGGACGACATGTCTGGAGTGAAATTGTGTTTACTTTTCGACTGCCGAAACACTTTAATTAAATGGCCAAACCAAAATCGTATCATTGCAAAATGGCAATGTAACTGAAAAATATATTTGCAAGAGCCTTAATTCGCCATAATCGGACCTTGATAATACGGCTAAATTTATTCTGAAGTCAGTCTACAGCCACGAAGTCGAGTCTACAGCCACGATCAAACCTTTTAAAAGGGCTTAGGGCTATGCTTGTTCAGAATTCGTTCATGCATATGAACTTGTTTGACCACTGAACAAATCCACGAACTGACGAAGTACGTCGCAGCAGGCAGGCAGGGAAGGAACGTCGCGTGGGAGAACTACGGCGTCGTCTACGACTGTGTGTGTGTGTGTGAGGTGAAGAGACCCCCCGCGATTCATACATGATATAGCGGCTTAAGCGTTTCTGAAGTTGTATAATCATGGTCCTAAACTGCTAAATATTCCGATTATTCGTAGTTATAATTACATTTTCTTGCCGATTTTCTAACCGAAAATCAAATTGGTTACAAAATTTCCTCATGCCCACACGCTCGTGGTCACGGTCTTCCATATCCTGACACCAAGTGTGCACGGGAGGGGGAAGGGGTGAGTGTGCACGGGAGGGGGAGGGGTGTAGACATGTGGATAACACAAACACTTCTTTCCCGATTCTAGATCTTAAAACGTCCGACCTTTTTTTAAACAACCTGGTAGACCCCTGGCTCAAAGGTGTAGGAACCTGGGAGGGGGTACTGTTCTGAAAAATGATGAAAGTGCTTTTTTTGAAAATTAAAAGTGCCACTCAATTACTGTGAAAGGTGCAAGAACGATGTGGAATGTGCATACATAATTATTTTTTTCACAATAGTGCCCCTTTGAAAATAAAGTGCCCCTTAATTACTGACCTAATAGAAGAAATGGGAGTACTTTTGATGTCTTTTATTAAAGATAACAAACTTTTCCTTTTAAAGGTGCCCCTCTATGCCCTTGATAGGCAACGATTTCTCTTTTAGAAAAGTCATGGACAATATGCCTTTGTCAGTTTGTTGATCATCAATTTAATCTACAGACTTTTGTCAGTCCCATAATGTCCCTTTCTAAAAATGAGGTTCCCCTTTTACTCTGACCGGGGTGGGAGGGAGGGGGTATATGTATATGACTCGGGAAGTGCCCCTAAGAGGTCGTGCATTTCGAAAGCTCCCCACACCCTGCCCTGAATATATCAAGTTTAGATTTTGGTGTCATTTCTGTAAAAACGACTGAAATCAGACTAGTTGTGATGTCACAGCCTCAGATTCCTCAAAGTCTTTATGTATTTTAAAAAAAAGTTGATTGAATTTTTCACTATTTAAATTATTTTCCCTCAAACTTTCTTCAGGTGGTATATTATAAATACCCTTCCTAGATTCAGTTTTACTACTTTTTTGACATATCCCAGGATATTTCAGCAACAAAATTACAGGACAAAATATGATAGAATACATAAAGACTTTAAGGAATCTGAGGCTATGACATCAGAACTAATCTGATTTCAGTCATTTCTACACAAATAATACTAAACTTTTTGAAAGATTTTTTTATAGATTTTTGATGCTTTCTTCACCATTTGTTTCTTTTGAAGTCCTCTTTCATATAAGATGGACTTGGCCATTGAACTACTCCTTTAAGGGTAATTTTAATCTATTACCTGAAGAAATTATGAGGTTATTAATCAAACTCAATTAGTATAAATATTACATCAATTTTTTTCCATATGCATTAAAAATTGTTACAAAATTTGTATGGAGTATTTGCATTGTCATGACCCGTGCATCAAATCCCAGTAATGCACGACCTTGAGTAATTGGCTAATTCCATTTTTAGAACAGGTGAATGTTATAGTAAAGCGAGAAAAATTTACATATAAACTGTTCTGTTTTTTAGTCTCTTTAGTTGTTTTTCATGCATTTTATACAATCTAACACGGAAAGGTTATGAAAAGATTAGTTTTGGCATCGTGGGTATATACAGGTACGCATTTAATGCACTGTTCAAAGTGCCCAGTTCATTTAATGCGTAACTTGAAAATTATGATAGAATACACAAAGACTTACGAGTAATCTGAGGTTGCGACGTCACAACTAAACTGATTTCAGTTATTTCTACACAAATGATACATAGCCCATCTTAAAACCTAAATATCACTTTCATGAAGTAAGATTTTTGGACGCTTTCTTCACCAATTTGTTTCTTTTGAAGTCCTATTTCATATAAGATGAACTTGCTTGACCACTGAACTAATCAGTTAAGCACATCATACACTTGGGAAGATACGTCACGAACACTCGGTTGGCGTTCATGTCCTCTTGAAGGATTTTTGCCGACTTAACCGATTTAGATCTCACTGGTGACCCGTGTTTTGACCTTTGCGTGAACAGAGTGAGAAATCTTGTTTAAATTCCTTCGCGCATAAAAATAACTAGTAGCAAGAAAACTGACAACCACAAAAATAATACCGGTATATCCTTTCCAATTGAAAAATGTATCCCAATAAAAGTTACAATTTACAGCGAAACTAATCCAAATTTTAAGGCTATATTAATTCAATTGCTCAACAGCTAGTAAAGAAAAATCAATTTTATGAAGTAAATAATAATATCTATTTACAAGACACTTTGAAAATTCCAGTAATTTATAACAAACTTAGTGTCATTCGACTCAGCCATGAACTAATTTATTAAATTGTTCAATCTATTGCGCATTACGACAGCCCAACCCAAGCGAAGCCTCGTTCTCCGTAAAATAAATTCACAATTGTCGTCATTGATCATGTGAGTTTCATTCACTTAATCGAACTGACTAGTTTCATCGTACGTACCGAAAATGAAATGTTTACATTATAGTAAATAAATGCACGTGCTATTCCATTGCATCACACGGTTATTGCGTCAGCTGACCTACCGTCAAGGAAACCGTGTCGCGCTTAATTTTCCAACCTATAAAAAAACCTATTTATCCATATTCAACAGCAAAGTTACCAAATTCATTGGATAATGTACAAACGTCATGTAATGAATATGCAGTTTTCTTCTTAGTTTTGTACGTCACGAATTTGACATGAGGTTTTGGACGATTGCCAGGCTAAAAATAACTGGTTTGTTGTGGTTGAGCAGCCGGTAGTGTTTACAATCGAGTCTTAGTACAGAAAGAGCGTCAATCGAGAAAAGACGAATACAATTTCAACCGAACAACTAGATAAAAATGTCTCAGAAAGAACCGCTAGAATCACCGAATTTTCTTCTATCACAACCCAAATTGTGGATATTCGGATATGGATCTATTATATGGAAGCCTGGTTTTGAATTTTCAGAAAAGAGAGTTGGACACATCAGAGGTTTTGTACGTAGATTTTGGCAAGGTTGCGTCAGCCATCGCGGAGAAGAAGGCGCAGTGAGTACATAATTTTTTGTCAATGTTGATTTACCACTAGGCCTAAGTGTCAACCAGTATTATTTCATATAGGCCTAGCCTGCGTTTGAAATAGGTTTGGAAATGTGTGATATCAATTTCTTCTTTATCTTACAAATGTTCCGAAGGATTAGCTTCGTGACAAGAATGGAACAGGATAAATAAAGGAGAAAAACAGTGATCAAAAATTTAGCTAGATAATCAAGCCCTGACCACAAAATTATTCTGTAAACTGTATTCTTTCAAATTATTCTGGAAAATAACACTGTGATGATAGACCTTGATAATCTGCACATTTCACCAACAACTCTCATGATTGTAACTGAATGTAATATCTTCTGTTGTTGAATTTGTATGACAATAATATTGTAATAATAAATATCAAATGTATAAAGAAAGTATTTTAAATTTTGATGTACATTTTCATCAAGCATTGATTTCATTTATAAGATATCTGTGCATATTTAATATTTGTTTACTCTTGACCCCTAATGAGTGTTGATGATTAGTCATCAACCCATTTGAATTGTAAGATGAACTATTCCAAAATTTAAGACACAAATAAGCCCACTATTTTGTGATAGTCATAATGGAAGTGTAAATGACTCATGTTATTGGTTAGGTGGCATACTTGACTTTGAACCACTTTTTTCTGACCTGTATAAAATCAATAGTCTTGTCTAAACAGGAATATGCCACATTGTGGTATGGCCGTGGAGACGTGTTGCTAAGAAAATGGTAGGAAAATAGAAGTTTCAAACACATATAATTGGTTGAACAATCACATTTTATTGGTTATATTCGAAGCTAACTATTCAAGCAATAAATTGTGTTTGCAACTTCTAATTGGAAAAATAAAAATAAATTTGTTGTCAAATTTTTTAAAGGGAGGTTCTTTTCAACTCATTTCAGGTTCAAATTTACTCTAAATTTGTGATACCGTACAACTGTATTCTTGTTAGAACCCTGGAAAATATAACGCACCCCCATCCTTATATCCCACATTTCATGCTCACGGAAACATGCTTTGGCAGAATCCCCATACTGTGATGATTTTATTAATAAAGGGATGACGAAAGTCAGAAAGCGGACTTATTCAAGTTAAAAATTGTTGCAAAATTTATTGTTAAAATGATGATTTTCAAAACTTTTTAAATAGATAAATTTCATTCAGGAAATAATAAAGTGAATTCTCAATATATATTTTCTGTTTTCTCTCAACAGCCAGGACGAGTGGCGACACTAGTGAAACAAGATGAGGTGAGAGTCTATCAGCATTTCTTGTGATTTGGGGGTGGGGAAGTGATGCAAATTTTGTTTTTGATTGACATGTCCTCCAATATATTTTGTCATTATTAAGTCCAACATATCTAATACTGAATCCTTGGGCAGCGGTCAAACGGCATCTTTACACACCTCAAGCGTTCACCTTTTTCAGATTTTATTTTAGGTCAAGATTCACCCACCTGCAATAATTTTTCAGAAAAGATTCACCTGCCTGAAGAAATAATTAGGTCAAGATTCACTTCTGCCAAAATGTTGGGTCAAGATTCATCTTCGCTATTTTTTCTTAGGTGAAGATTCATCATATAGAAATCTTGTTTTTTCGTATTATTTTTATAATGCATGAACTTCAAAGAGCCACCCTTTTGTTCTATTGTACCACAATTTTATTATTCTCTTTTATCTTCTTGTATGATACATGTTTGCATTTTAGAAATTTATGACAGCAATAAAGTGTGACCAGAAAAAATATGATGCACAACTTAAAACATGTCTGTTTGCTTCCTCTGTCCTCGTCTTTGAATTGCAAATTCACACCACAATAATCCCTATACATGTGCCATACATTGCAACCGTGATCAATCCCCTCTGCAATTTTGAACATTTTATCAAATTAAATTTTCTCCCTTGTATTTAACTCTTTACCTAACATGGAAAAACCTGTTTGAAACAAATTGCGTCGGCCTTAAAAATATTTTGCAAATTGTTTTTGACGTGAAGACTTTCATAATTTAACCTGAAAATCAGCACATTTATGTTTTTAGCCGCATGAAGATAATGTACCACACACTGACACAGTGACACCAAATTATCATTTCCAACCAATTCCTGGATAGAACACTTAAATAATCATAGACATATTTTGTGTGCATAATGGCACCACTGCGCTTATGATCATGGGCGTATCATAATCGCCATACGTAGTAGAAGGAAGACAGTTCGTAGATATTTTTATGTAGGAATATACCATATGGGTACGTGGTTCGGATAAGCTTCTGGTGAAAAGCTATTACACGAGGTATGTGCTAGTGCGGCAAGGATGAAATGATAAGCGAATGGAAAATAGTATAAGAAATTCAAAATTTTTAGTTTGAGGTTAATGATTCGGATTTGTTGCATTTCCGTCATTTAGATTGTACAATTTCGACAAAGATTCACACATCTGCAATAGTTTTTGGGCAAAGATTCACATGGCATAAAAAAAAAATTCGTTTAAGATTCACACCACCCAAAAATATTCGGTCAAGATTCATCTAAACTTTAAATGTTTGACCTGAAGATTCGACATTGTAACGCCGCCGAATCTTGAACGTGGCTTGAGGGAGGAGGGGGTCTATAAACATGCCGTTTGACCGCTGCGTTAGATACTTTGCACAGAGAAAAATAACAACATTCAAACCAAACTTCTTCAAATTATTCAGCAGAGTTTAAAACAGGGACTTTCTTTCATAAGTGGCCATAAATATTCACCTTGATAGAAATCCATGACCCACCCATGACCCACCCTGGTCAGTTTTCCAAATAACAACCATGTATTCTTTAGTTCAGTTCCTTCATAAAAGACACTCCATACCTCAGTGAATCCAATCCTGTTATGAATCAAATTAGGTGTTACTTTTACCTGGTGATTGTTATTCACGGTCTGGCTAAATCATTGATCACAAAAGACTGGACATGATACCAAATTAATTTACTACAATCAATGGCTATCAAGAAATCATTCAACCGTTATGAAGACTAAAAACATTTAAATTTAGTTCAAAAGCATTTGACACTTGAAACGAAAAGGTCATTTGGATTTGGATTCAGTAGTTTCTAAGGAGAAGAGTCTTTCATTTTCATAATAATATTGTGACAAAAACCAAATTTGTAAAATGCTAGTAAATCGATATACTTTAGGCAAAATGAAATTCTTGTAATATAACTTTATTGTGTTATTAGAATAACTATAATTTTTCAGATTTTTGATGATTTGATAAATTTTGTTGAAATTTTGTGTAATTAAAAATATTCTTGTTCATTTCTGTTGTTGAAAATGAATTTTCAGCTGAAGAAAAAACAAAATTACTGACACTAATAAACTAAGAAACGCATAGTAAACTTACTTCACCCAACTCTATATAGCAGTTTACTGCACTACTAGGGAGTTCTCATGTATGATGACCATTACTTGAATAGTTGTCCATTTTGTCATACAAATCATTGTAATCTTCCACAAAATTGAAGCAATTTTGACAATAGCTGCTGTTGACAATATTTCTGAAATTAGCCTAAATCAATGTAAATCACCGGATATCATAGGATAGGTATAAATTTGGATCAAAAGCAGAACTTGATAAACAAATTCTTATGTAAATTTGTCAAATCCCCTCCTAACAATAACTCGGAAAAAGAATAGTTTCTAAATTTCACCAAAATAAATCTGGGATATGTAAAATTTATCAATGGCTGAAGTTGAAAAACAAAATTGAAATACATAAACAATTGCAATAGAATTGCCCCTATGACATCATCAAACACGTACTCATTATACTGTACAAACACTTTAAAAAGCAATTGGGAAATCTTTAAAAATCCATATCTCCTGACAGAATATGATATCAAGCTGATTTTTGTACCAAATTGGCTCTAGAAGTATGTTCTTTCAAATAAAATTTTACAAAAAACCATGGGAATATTTCTTAAAATTTCTGTCCCAAATTTCAGACTGTTTTCTCATACTAAATTTTATTGAGAGTTTGGTAAAGATTCGTTACCTCTTGGTTTGATTAAACTGCTTCCATTCAAATAAAATTGGTGGAGAATGAAAAACAATAAGTTAACAAAAGGAAATTCATAGGTTTTTCTTTGTGATGTCTTTTATTGAAATATATATTTGCATAATTTATTAAAATTAGGTCATCAAATTCAATATGTTGTAAGATGGTAAATTTTTAACCAATTTTGATTAAATTTTTTTTTTATTTTCATGGCTTATAGCAATATTTTCTTCCAATTAAGCTCACGTCGTTGCTTACCCTCAATGTATCTTCACTTAACTGGCTCAAAATGTATTGCAACTTTCTGTTTACAATCAAGCTAGCTTCGCTATCACTGAAGCGAAACAAATCATCATTCCTACCTGTAACATATTGTAAATGATACCTTACCAACAAGCCAGACAGAAAGTGAAATTAGTTCTACTGTTTGATTTCTCTCAAAGAAACATGGAACAAAAAGATCAAGAATGATATAAGCAATCTAGCTGTTATGAAATTGATATCAGGAGAGCTTAAGCAAAGGTTCAAAAGTTCAGTACTTATAAGTGGAAGTTGTGTGGTCAAGCAAGTTCATCTCGATTATGAAAGAGGACGACAAAAAACAACAAAATGGGGGATGAACATGGTCAGAAATTTAGTCTGTCAAGGGGATGCAGTTTAAAGTACCAAAATATTTGTGTAGAAATGACATGAAATCGGATATTAAGTGACATCAGATCTGCATTTTACTCAAAATTCTTTGTATATTTTATTACTCAAATTTCGTTGTATATTTTATTACTCAAAATTGGTATATTTTATTACTCAAAATTTGTTGTATATTCTATTACTCAAAATTCTTTTTATAATTTATTACTCAAAATTCTTTGTAGTTTTATTCCTCAAAATTCTTTTTGTTTATTTTATTACTCAAAATTCGGTGTATATTTTATTCCATAAAATTCTTTGTATATTTTATTCCATAAAATTCTTTGTATATTTTAGTACTCAAAATTCATTGTATATTTTATTCCTCAAAATTAGTTGTATATTTTATTCCTCAAAATTCTTTGTATATTTTATTCCTCAAAATTCTTTGTATATTTTATTACTCAAAATTCTTTGTATATCTTATTACTCAAAATTTAATGTATATTTTTTTCCTCAAAATTCTTTGTATAGTTTTATTCCTCAAAAATCTTTGTATATTTTTATTCCTCAAAATTCTTTGTTTAAAGATTTATGTTGAGGCAGAGTGTTTACATGTGTATTTAATGCACGGGGCAAAGGACTTTGACAGGAGTAGATCTAGAAAGGTCTGACTTAGGAGGGTCATTCGCGAGTGCAAAATCCTTCAAACTGCATTAAATATAAATATAAACACGATGCCTAAACATGAATTTTTTATAAAATTTCTGTGTTAGAATGTTTAAAATGCGTAAAAAACAACAAAAAAGGAAGAAATACGAGAAAAGTTTACATATATTTTTTTTGCTATATTAGGAAATTCACCTGTTGTAAAAATAGAATAAACCAAATATTAAGGTCGTGCATTAACAGGATTCAATGCATGGGTCAATACAATGCAAATACTCCATAGAAATTTGAGAAATATTTGTAATGAATTACATTCTAACATTTTGCAACATTAGCAAGCTTGGCATGCTTAAAGGCCCTGGGTTCAAAATGCCTGGTGGTTCTTCATTCACAAGTGCTTCACAACTATGGTGGTGGCCATCTCAACATTAACCATAGCTGTTGACAAAGGGATGAAAAATTCCTAAACTACGTACCTACCATCTTTGAAATAACTCCTAGAAAATCTTCCCGTTAAAATGTTTGCCACATCAAAGGATAGACCTTTAGAACAATGGATCATATTAGGGCTGAGCCGTTTACACGATTATTTTAAAACAAACGGAAATTTGACAGTTTAAACGCTTAGGCTTTTAAACGAAAACGTACAACTATAATTATCATGCTTTAGACGAAAACGCACAACATCACATATAATTATCATGCTTTAAACGAAAATGCACAACATCACATATAATTATCATGCTTTAGACGAAAACGCACAACATCACATTATAATTATCATGCTTTAAACGAAAACGCACATCACATATAATTATCATGCTTTAGACGAAAACGCACAACATCACATATAATTATCATGCTTTAGACGAAAACGCACAACATCACATATAATTATCATGCTTTAAACGAAAACGCACATCACATATAATTATCATGCTTTAAACGAAAACGCACATCACATATAATTATCATGCTTTAAACGAAAACGCACATCACATATAATTATCATGCTTTAAACGAAAACGCACATCACATATAATTATCATGCTTTAAACGAAAATGCACAACATCACATATAATTATCATGCTTTAAACAAAAACGCACAACATCACATATAATTATCATGCTTTAAACGAAAACGCACATCACATATAATTATCATGCTTTAAACGAAAACGCACAACATCACATATAATTATCATGCTCTAAACGAAAACGCACATCACATATAATTATCATGCTTTAAACGAAAAAGCACAACATCACATATAATTATCATGCTTTAAACGAAAACGCACATCACATATAATTATCATGCTTTAAACAAAAACGCACATCACATATAATTATCATGCTTTAAACGAAAACGCACAACATCACATATTATTATCATGCTTTAAACGAAAACGCACAACATCACATATAATTATCATGCTTGAAACGAAAACGCACAACATCACATATAATTATCATGCATTAACCTTACAACTCCGTGATTTATTTCCATTGACATAAATAATGACAAAGAAAAGCTTTTAGAAAGAGATTTTTAAATAAAAGATGATTTATTGTATATGAGCTTTGATCAATCATTCACTAGCCAATCAAATCTTATCTTGGATGCCCTCATTCTCTTTTGGTTAGCATCAAAGCAATGAAACCGATTTATCCAGCAAATTGTTAATTATAAGCTCAAAATTTGAGCAGCAAAATGATGAATGACCATGTTTGTTTTTCAAAAGATTTCAAAACTTTATTTTGGTAAAAATGAGTTTTAAACTAGCAAAGGAAGTTTGAATATTACTAAGGATTAATTAAAATCTCACTTCACCTGTCATCTGTCTGACGGTTGAATTTTTTTAAAGGAAAGCTATCGTCCCATAAATAAATTCAGAAAAGAATGCTGCCGAGCTGTCAACGTCACTTCCGGCTTTCAATTTCCTTTATTGATTGCGAGATATCTGCGATGTTATTGATCTCATATTCACCGGACAGAACATAGAGGCCTACGTGCATTATTAATAACATCACTTATTTCTCGGAATCAGTAAGGAAAATTGAAAATCTCTTGACATCATAACTTTCTTGATATCATACAGATTTTCGCAGTATTAAAGTTTAATTTCCAAAAATCTCATTAAATATTAGATATTGATGTTTCTTGTGATCATTCTCTCAATGAAATTTGCCTTTGATTTGATACTGTATGAAGTTATCACCCCATATGTTATGGATGACTTAGAATTGAGGTATCTCAACCATCATTCAATCATATCAATCGAAAATCAATCAATTTACCAATTGTATTTCTTTTCTATTTACAGGGAGTCACATGGGGTGTTGCCTTCCTGCTGATTGGACAAGAACAAATATTTAGTGCTATGCAACATTTAAATCTACGAGAAACTACCTTAGGTGGATATGACCTGAAACGATTCACATTCCATGCTCAAGATGGGTCAACAGAGACAGTATTTGCATACACTGCAACGAAAGAAAATCGCAACTACCTTGGACCGGCTGAAATCGAAGATATCGCTAGATCAATCGCATTTTGCAAAGGGAAGGCTGGACCTAACACCGAATATCTTTTTAGACTCGTGGAATTTATGCGAGAGAATCTTCCAGAGGTGATCGACGACCACTTGTATAAATTGGATCAAGAAACAAAAAATATCTTAAAGTGCAATAAGTCAATCAATAGAATAAATTCAAGTAAATTGATCGATGGCGGAACTGAAGTTTCAAGACATCTTGATCCGTGGGGGTGGCAGTTTCTCAGGGCGAATATACAGCAAATACCAATGACCATGTATTGATGCTGCTTATGGTCACTCTGCAACATGACCTTTGGTCACTCTGCCCTTTGGTCACTTTACTTTGACAACAGATTCTGAGGGCATTCAAAGATAAAGCATGGATTTTAAGTCTTACAGAAGAGTAAGGCTCATAATTTGATCACCCAACATAATCTCTTTAACTTTACCTCAAAGTTCTCTTTATTTTGAAATGCTGCCCCACCCTTCAGACAGAAAGCTAAAATAAAAGGCCACAGAACCTATACTTGCCTGGAGTAATGCCATGTTTAAGATGATTAGCATATTTAACATGATTAACATATTTAACATGGATTAGCATATTTAACATGAATATTTTATTTGGGACATTTCAACCATAAAAACATTGAACAAAGTTCTAAAAAGTGGTAGTAATATCATATGGTATATCATAAAGTAATAAAGTAATCTTCTACCAACAGTCTTAACATTTGCCATTTGATTCAATCATGAAAAGAAAACCAAGACTTGCCAGAGATGTTTAATATCCTAGAGGTGCATACATGCATACATGCTTTGAAAAGCATGCATTCTAATAGTTTCATTAATAAAATCTACCTCATATTACCATGCCATCTTATGTTGGGAAAAAGCATTTAGTTTCAGTTGAATAGTAACCCCTGTCAACCACACCCGGAAAGAGGACCTGAGCTGCACTCATTTTCAGTCCAAGGGTTACATTGGCTTTCAGCGTTTAGTTGGTCTCCACCTACACCCCCTCCTCCCTTGAATATAATATACCTGAAATACCTTTTATCAACCAAACACACATTTCATTTCTAAAAAGTTAGGTTTCTGAAATGTTAGGTTTCTGAAATAATATAGTTTCATGGGTATGAAAGGTGCTGTGCTTACATTCAAATGTAAACTGTTTTCAAAAGCAGCTGAGGAAAATGTGTGATATCTATACTATATGAAATAATGTAAGTCTCAGATTTATTTTCCAATCTTGTTAAAGTGTTACAGTACTTTATTTTTGTCTTTGATGGTACTGATTTATATATTTTTGTTTTTTCAAGCTTTTCTTCTTTATATATATTCTTCAAGACGAGAACAAAATACCTCTTTTCACTCTACATTCATAAAAGGTATATTTTACACGAGGTAGGGTATATTTGAGAGCAGGCAAAGTTTATTTTAGAGGGGCAAGGTATATTTTAAAGGGGCAAGGTATATTTTAGAGGGGGAAAGTATATTTTAGAGGGGGAAAGGTATATTTTAGAAGAGCAAGTATATTTTAGATGGGCAAGGTATATTTTTTAGAGGTGGCAAGGTATATTTTAGAGGGGGCAATGTATATTTTAGAGGGGGCAAGGTATATTTTAGAAAGAGGGCAAGGTGTTTTTTAGAGGGGCAAGTATATTTTAAAGGGGCAAGGTATATTTTACAGTAGATGAGGTTGAGGTAGGGTATATTTTAGATGAGGTGGGGTATATTTTAGAGGGGCAAGGTATATTTTAGAGGTGGCAAGGTATATTTAAGAGGGGGCAAGTATATTTCAGAGGCGGCAAGGTATATTCTAGAGGGGGAAAAGTATATTTCATTTTAGAGGGGGTACAATGGCATTATGCATACATAGGTGGGGGAAACAACTGTGTCAATCTGCAAAAAAGGAGGCGTGTGTTTGGAAGTGGAGGGGGGGGGGTGGTGTAAGAAGCGTTGAAATGTTTGCATAAATTGCATTCTAGCATGACAAGGCAGTCAAAAGGCAATACTAATAATGATTACTTTATAGGAGAGACTGCCAAAATTTATTTGAAAATATAATATAAATGCAAGATCATTAATGCAGGGAATAGGTTGTTACATTAATACACCTTTCCAATGTAATATTTGTTGAAATGAAATTGTTGTGTTGTTTGATGTACCCTTTATTTGACTATGCATGAAAGTAACTGGTATGAATATTCATTAGTTTGCATTGTGACCTTTCTGTGAAAGGTTATTCAAAGCATTTAATCATGAAGTACATGTTACCCTGTTGGTTAGATTTTAAGTGTAATTACCTGGTGTTTAGTCTATGAGACTAAAATCCCGGAAAAAAAGTTGGCACCAACCAACTTATATTACCAAACACTTTCTCCCAATTCGCATACCAACATTGAATAGGGGTGGAATGGGGAAATCGTGCCAAGAACTTTTGTCCCTGATTGTGGCTCCTTCATAGCAATGGTGTAGCCAGAGGGGTGTCAATTCTCACTCCCCTTTCCTGCTGCAGATCTAAAACTTAATCATCAGTGGTTGAATTATCTGAAAAATTACTTAGCTTCCTGTGTAAGACTAAACATTCACACGTATACAAAATGTGATGCAGGGGTGGGGGTAGGGGGAGGGGGGGGGGGGTGACATGCAATTGATACATTTTCATGCATAATTAGGGATTGATCACATGGCTTGGTTTATATTCAAAGTTTAGATTGCTTATGACCTGAGGAGATGCATTGGATCCCTATGCAATAATGCATGCACAATTTTGAAAGAGGGAGGAACAGTGTCAAATTCAAACCATACAGATAAGATATTCTGCTTCATGTAATCTTATGAGTTATTCACTGTCAGTGATATCATTCATGTCATGTTAACATTTATGATGTAAATATATATTTATTAAATGTGAAAGAGACAAGAAAAATGTTTATACTATGAAAAAGTTGCTTTTTATGTCGTTATGTTATTTTGATTTAGTCCTTAATATCAATCATCATCACATCATTGAAGCTGATGCACTCAACATTTTCACGTGACATGTTTCCTTCCAGGGGAGGGGAGGGGCAGACAAATGCCTCCAATATTTTACATTAGTGTTACTTACCCCCTCGTTCAACAAAAATCTTCTCCCCCCCTCCCCAAGCATAAGACTATCAAATTTCGCCAAAAGTTGTTGTCATACTTTTTGGTAGAAGGTGGGTAAAGTTGTTTCACTAAGTACAAACTTGGTAGTTTGATTCCTCAAATAAACATCACATACCCCGCCCCTGTTTCCGTCTGAAGAAAATAAAACCATTTGTATTAGGCCTACTGAGAATTCATTTAGGTCCATTTTCATCAAATTATTAAAGAGACACTGGCCTAATCATAGAAGCAAGTCAAAATTCTGATGACCGTGCAGTGGAAAAGATCATATATATACAAAGTGATTTGAAGAACAAGACACCGAAAACTTGAGGAAGCATTTTTCTATAGACTCTAAAATATTCAGCAAACCCTTTTGACCCATGTGGAGAGCTACTAAACTTTTCTTACACCAATATTTATACTAAGAAGTTATCTAAGATTCATAAACAATAACATTTGATCACTTTAGAATGTAAACTAGGTCAATGAGTATTGTAAAATATTCATAGATGTTCTTACTTATGGGTCTAGTTCTCCTTTAAAGATAACCGGGGAGGGGGAGGGGAAGGGGCAGGAGTGGGGGAGGGGAAGGGGCAGGAGTGGGGGAAGGGGCGGGAGTGGGGGAAGGGGCAGGGCGGGAGTGGGGGAAGGGGTGGTGGGGGGTTCTTTCACAACCTTGTATAAATGGTACCACCACCAAAAATGGGCATGGAAACACATATATGGATACATAAACATTCATACATATATGGAAGCGCTGAAACAATGAGTAAATGTTATGAAATCAGACCTCAGCATAATCTACCGAATAGTGAAGGTGTTTTTTTAGGTTCCCCCAAATTGAATGCTATATATTTAGCATGCAACAGTACAGAAAGTTTTTACTTAATATGAATATTTAGGTAACCTTTGCTCTCCTGTTGTCTGTGGGCTATAAGTTTATCGATCTGTTGTGGATAATATATCTGTAAAATATGCAAAAACGAGCGCCCTCACTTTTCAGTCTAGTGCTCCTTTAAATTAACCAGGGACATTAAATAAAAAAAAATAAAAAAAATTCTACATACCTAAAATCGGGGGACAATTTCCCAAACTTTGGAAAATTTGTGCTGATTATAATTTGCAAATTAGAAACTCGGTATGTTTTTGATAATTATGATGAAAGCATTCAGTCTTAATAGAGTTCAGTTGTACCAGCCATGAAAAAAAAAAAAAAAAAAGAATTTGTACATTTGGAATTGCATTACCAAATTTCTGACTTTTCCCTCAAAATTTTCACTAAGTTTTTGCCTAAAATATCTGACATTTCCCACAGAATTTTGTGCTCAATATATCAAACTTTTTCCTCAAAATTTACCTTTTTCCTCAATAAGTATTTACTCAAAATATCTGACATTTTGCTCAAAAAATCTGACTTTTTCTTTAAATTATCTCCAAGTTTTTCCTCAAAATTTCTGAAGTATCTGACTTTTTGCTGGGGGTAGCTTTGATTCAGAAATTATTATGGTTTTGACCCCTTACAAAAAAGTAAGATCCAATGTCCCACATGGCATCCCATGTCCCACATGGCATCCCATGTCCAACATGGCATCCCATGTCCCACATGGCATCCCATGTCCAACATGGCATCCCATGTCTCACATGCCATCCACCATATGTTCCACATGGCATTCCACCATATGTCCCACATGGCATTGCACCCTATGACCCAAATGGCATCCCACCTTATATCCCACATGGATCCCATCCTACATGTTTGTCCCACATTAATCCAAGCATATGTACCACATGGCATCCCTCCCTATGTCCCACGTGGCATCCCTCTCTGTGTCCCGCATCAGTGGCTTCTCATCTGATGTCCCACATGGCATCCCACCTTATATCCCACTATTATTCCACATGGTATCCCTCCCAGTGTCCCAATGACATCCTACTTTATGGCCTCACATCCCATTTCCCCATGGCCTCCTACCCTATGACCCACATAGCCTTCTACCCTATGTCCCACATAGCCTCCTACCCTATGTCACACATGGCATCCTACCCTATGTCACACATGACATCCCAACCTATGTCACATTCTGTGTTACTCGTGGCATCCCACCATGTCCCACATGGCATTCCACCCTGTTCCACATGGCATCCCACCCAATGTCCCACATGGCATTCCATCCCATGTCCCACATGGCATTGCACCCCATGTCCCACATGACATTTCATAGGCACCATAAGAAGTCTCATTCTAGCTATCAGTCTCTGATTGAGCATACTATGTATGAAAGTGTCAGTTCATATAATAACTTCTATGCAAATGACTTGTTGAAATGGGGTGGGACCCCTTGTCCCACATGACATTCCACCCCTTGGCATTCCACCCTATGTCCTGCATGGCATCCCACCATATATCCTACATGGCATTCCACCCTGTTCCACATGGCATCCCACCCCATGTCCCACATGGCATCCCACCCCATGTCCCACATGGCATCTCCCACCCCATATCCAATATTACGTCCTATAGGCTCCATAAGAAGTCTCATCCTAGCTATCACAGTACCTGATTGAGCATACTATGTATGAAAGTGTCAGTTCATATAATAACTTATAATATGCAAATAAGTTGTTGAATAAGAAAAAAAAGGCAGAGTCAAATACTTATGCCTGATATAGCCCTTTGTATATACTACATGGTATATATTATATCATATGGCCCCATCCATGTCCCACATGGCATCCCTCCCTATTTCCATATGCATCCACATCCTGTCATACTCCCTGACTAAGTATACTAAATAAAAAAAGTTTGGTCAGTTCATATACTGTTGCAACTTTATGCAAATAACCACAATAATAGGCAGAGTTTAATAATCATACCGGATACAACTGTTGGTGCCCAAATATTTTGAAGAATTTTAAGGATTTTAAATCTCAAGTGCTACAAGAAAGATGCTTAAGGATCTCTAAAGATTATCGGAAAATTATATCATTTTACAGTTATCTTTTAAGGAAATATTAAATGTTTTGTAGACTTTTTAAGGAAACTTTTCTTCAATCCTGTCTTAAGTGTCTCTGAAAAACTTACAACATTTTGTAAGGAAATTCTAACCTTCCATAAGGATATCTGAAGAAACTTCAACTTTTTTTGAGGAACTCTGAAGAAACTTAAAATTTTCTGAGGAATTCTCAAAAAGCTTTAACATTTCTGAGGCAATCTCAGGAAAAAACTGTGGATGGCTAGACAGCCAGCCAGCCGGTACAGCCACCCGGCACAGCCAGCCGGTACAGCCGACCGGATAAAATCGCCATTACATAGGTTCGCATTATGCTTCGCATGCGAATAAAAAATGAAGCACTTTATCTGGGTTACATTTGGTTATAGGTTTGGTCAAATAAAACTTTATTGAGGGGAGAGGGCAGGGTTAAACGACCCCCCACGGCTACACCAATGACTGAATAAGTAGAGGATAAATAAAACAGTAAGATCAGTTACAATCGTTAAAAGAATGAAGAAACTGTGACAATTTCTCTACTAGTTTTAATAATTGAAATTATTTTACAAAAAAAATACAAAGAAACATGTGAGAATTTTGAGGGTTTTAAGGAATACTTGATAAATGGCACAAAATAGGACCAATCAACGATGTCAGACTTAGGGGCCCCAAGACATGATCCTGGGACATGATTCTAGCTCATATTAAAGTTGGTGATACCACCACAGTGGCGTACAAACCGGGGATCCAGGGGGCCAATGCCCCTAATAATATTATTAGGGAGGGGGGGGGGGAAATTTTGTCCCCCTTTTCCCAATAATGAAGGTCTAACAAATTGATTTAAGAGTTACATTCCATCATGGCATCTTTTCTTCTGGAAATCTTCAATTTACGAGATATTTGCTTCAATTTTCGAGTTTTATTCATTTTCAGGAATTTATTATCAGTTTTCATGAAATTTATTTCAATTTTTGAAAATTTCTTTCCTGTTCGGGATATCTTCTTCATTTTTGGAAATGATTCTCCTAAAATTTCCTTCAATTTTCATGAAATTGTCTTTAATTTTGTAAAATTTTCATGAAATTTCCTTAGTTTTGGTGAAATTTTCTTCATTTTCGTAAAATTTGCTTCCATTTTGTAAAATTTGCATAAATTTACATCAAATGTCCTCTAATTTCGGGAATTTTTTTCTTTTTTGGGAAGTTTGCATCAATTCTCGTAAAATTTGATGCAATTTTTGTCAAATCTCCTTCATTTTCATGAAATTGTCTTTAGTTTTGGGAAGTTTTCATCATTTTTGGGAAATTTCCTTTATTTTCGTAAAATTTGATTCAATTTTTGAAAGTTTTATTCATTTTCGGAAATTTACTTTCAGTTTTCAGAAAATTTCCTTGATTTTCCCCAATGTCAAATATCTTTCTACGACGCTGCACCAGGGCTGTAAACAGTGGCGCAACAATAGGGTGGGTTAAATCTGCAGGCCTGAGCAAAAATAGAGATTTAGGGGCCACGAGCAATGACACTGTGATATGTTTGTTATGGGGCCCTAGTGCCAATTCCCCACCGGCCCCTAGGACTCTTAATTGTGCCACTAGCACAATCTCCTTCAGGAAGTGTGTGTGTGTGTAATAGGAGAGGGGGGGGGGGGGGCAGCAACACAGGCATAATTTTCCCTGCGAAAAGGGGGAGACAACATTGCACAAAACTACATATTTTTTAACACCCACCTAACAGTGTGGGGGAACAAGTAATCTGTGCCGCTCACACGCCAGGTATTACAGCCCTGGACACCAGTAAGTTTGACAAAACTATTCTACTTCAACCGCCTTCTCCCTCCAAAAAGTAAATTTCCTACCTACTTGTCAGGACCTTATCCTGATTAAAATTTCATTCCTTTGGAAAAATGTCATCTAACCCTACTTTACTTCAAATATTTTTTTTTACAATATCTTAATTAAATCTTCCTTCCAAAACCTGACTAAAATACCACACTTGAAAGATCTTCACACTTGAAAGATCTCCAATTTCTTCTCAAAGAGGACAAAGCCAATAAATTGACTTATTGCTTTTGAATAAGTGTCCAACAAATGTCCAAAATTCGAATTTTGATGAAAAATTTCAGTTTCACTTCCAATTTTCCAATTTTTAAGATTTCAAGGATGGAAATTTATGAAGACTGACAGATTTTATGGCATTTACCTGACATCTCACAGTTTCCTTCTTCTTGGCCTGCTTCTTGTGTGGGAAGTCTTTTGAAAAATAGATGATTTGAAACTAATTGTTTGGACCTTTTACTTTCAAAACAATAAAATGAAAATAAAAGGAAGAACTAAAAGGTTTGAAATTGATGTAATATTTAAAAAGGTTACCAGGGGGTACTCAAATGATGTCATATGCTTATTTGTGTTGCTGAAGTGTGAAACTTGTCTGATATAAATAATTCTATTAGGTCAGTTTTTTGTTTAAAGGCTCAGAAATAGTTTCTTTGTTTGAATATGCATCTATAGACAGCTAAGAATTTTTGGTACGGGTACATTTAAAAAAATAAAATAAAAATCTTCTTGATTCTGAAAGTCATAGCTCACTATTTTCTCCCATTTGGAATTATTTTTCATTTGATTGTTCTGCTTCATTTCTATCAACTTTACCCCAATAAAAAAAAAATGACATCCCATCTCCCCTATCCAGGCATATTGGGCACTTGTTTATATGAGGGGGAGGGGGCAAGACAACTTTTGTCCAAAAAGTAGTGCAATTGTCCAAATTTTGGGATGGGTTAAAGTGCTTACTTGTCCTTCTCCTTAAAAGTGCAAATCTCAAACTTGACCACTTAATATTAATTAAAAGCCACACAATAAGGACATCATCCATTGGAATTTATTGAATAGTTTGATACCAATAATCAGCTTTTGGAATACAATATACAAATAGCCTATACTCTTTTTATTGAAAATGCTTATGTGGTGAATAGAATAAAGAATTTTTGAAATTATGGAACACCAAATGGAATAATTTTGCCTTGAATAACAAAAACATATCAGACTTTAAGCTTTTTGTTTTGTTTATTTTTCATTTTTTTTATATTAATTCTCACCCTTCTGCCCGAAAAACACTGCTGCTGCCCGAAAAATTGTCAATTTTCGAAATTGGAAGGGAAAATTTCCCCCCCTTCCCATATGCTTATGCCCTTTCCTCTTCCTCCTACAACTAATTCTTTATTGTTACATACTGTAGACTGATAGAGGTAAGAGAGGCAGTATTTAAAAGTTTGCTTTTGGGAGAAACAGTTGCATAGCCATCAGAGGCATAGGAAGCTGAGGTGGGAGAAGGAATTCACAAGATTTCACTTCCCAATTGTATGCTTTCTTCCCTTTAGAAGGTACAACTGGAAATATATTAAGATAAAATTGAAGGAAAATTTGTTTAAGTTCCTGAAAAATTGAAGCACATTTCCTGAATATTGACCAAAAAGAAAGAAAAAGAAAATGAAGAGATTTTCCGATTAACAACATTTAAATAAACCATGAAAAAGCGAAAAGTCTTATCAAAATTGTTTAAAAATTTGACCATTTTACAGCATTTTGAGTTCTAAGACTTATAATAAGTTATGTAAATCTTATTCAATTTTTTAAAATAACAAAGAAAAACCTAAGAATGTTAACTTATTGTTTGTCAATCCTTCAGCAACATTAGTTAAATGTGAGTAAGTGAATGTGACAATCAGGTTTTATCACAGCCTCCATCAATATCTAAAGGAGCCAACAGTATGATGATTTTTTTGTTTGGAAAAGGAGGGGGGGGGGGGGGGTAGCAAATCTTAAAAGTTCTTTGAAAGAATAAGTTACTATCCTTCAAGAAATTATGGTACATGAATAAAAAACAAAGGACACATTATTCATAAACCACAAATTTACATAAACAATATTCAAAAGTTGATAAAATGGTCAGTCTTTAATCGATTCGACAGGCTTTTTTGATACTTTTATGGTATCTGGCAGCACTAAGAAATATATATCAAATTTAGCATAGTTTACATCTCTTGTGGAAGGTTGGGGGATTTTAGTTTTAATGGTCAAATTCCTGTCTAAAATAATCATTCTACCCATCAATTATAGATGATGGGAAAAATCCCCAACATGTCACAGATGCATCAAAGCTAACAGAACATTTTGAAATTGAAACCTATCCCCAAAAAATGACATTCCAATATAGATTGATGTAGATGCACTATTTACATAATTTACTTGAATACACCTACAAATAAATAACACCAAGGAGATCAATGTTGCAAATATTCCTCGCACTGTGTGTGAAATCAACGTAACATGATTTCTCATAACTTATGAATACAAACTGTGGCAGTTCTTGAATTTAGTTCCCAAAATCAGTTACTAATTGACCATTTTACACCTTTTTTTAATTCTAAAACCTTTACTATAATAAATTATTCAAATTGTATTTAGAATTTGTAAAATCACAAAGAAAAAATCCTAGTATGAATGTTGATTTATTGTTTATCAACCTTCAGAAACATTGGTTGCAGGGGCATCCACCCGTAGTCAAAAGTGTGTGTGTGTGTGTGTGTCAGGGGGGCACAATGTGTTTGAATTTTTCTTTTACCCTGAGGTTCTAGGGTTCTAGCAGTTATTAGAGGACACACCCAAATTCCTTTATTTGGCCGTGAAAGGATTCGCATGGTCGATGGCCCATGAATTTTGAAAAATTAGCCACATTTTCGGAAATAGACAAATATAGACAAATACTGTATATATAAATTGATATCAAACTTACCATCTTTCTGTCCGTAGTAATAGCGCTTTTTTTTTTTTTTTTTTTTTTTTTTTGGGGGCAGATCTGCCAGCTGTATACCTAGACCTGTGGGATCTAGGGCCCCTAATGGGGTCCAGGGGTGAAGCCCTGGGAGCTATGCATTTTGGTGGACTAGATGGTGCCTGAAAATGTCTAATATTGTATTCGATCGCCCGATATATCAGCTGTCTTCTACATCACGTTAGAGGTTAAGAGAGAAATTAGAGGATTAAGCAAGATCTTTGCTGCAATGCACGACCAAATTCCTTTATTTGGCCACGAAGGGATAAGTGCGGATCTGCCAGCTGTATATGCTTTGAGCAATCGGCATGGGGTCTAGATTGTACACTCGTAGTTGTACGATGGAGCGCATAGCCCATACGCGCATAGCCCATACGTGCATAGCCGTACGCACATAGCCCTACAAGTGGCATAGGCATAGTAACATTACATTTCATAGACAGCATGTGCAGCAAAACACCAAAGTGACGTGTCGTGATGACGTCATAATTTTTTCACAGATATCGTTGACCGAATGAACCCCGCAATTTTGCCATACAGCTGGCATGATATATAGGTATACAGCTGGCATGATATATAGGTATACAGCTGGCATGATACATTTGATTCAAATTATCAAGTATAGAAGACATTCAAATATGCAGAAAAGTAGGGGGACATTTGATATTGTGTCCCCCATCTCAAAATGTGGTGGGGACATGTCCCCCCTGGGATTGACGCCCATGATTAATTAAATAAGAGTAGTAGACGATTGAATAATGACAAATGGTTTTGAATCTCCATTATACCCTCAATCAATATTTAGCAGAAAATATTCAGATGATTTTTTTGGGGATGGGGAAGAGGTGGTGGGATTGGTATAGAAAAGATCAAAGTAGTTTGTAAGAATAACCTAATACCCTTTAAAGAAATTATGGTGCAAGAATAAAACAAAGATTTTTGCATCTTAACACATAAATATTCATAAGTTTATAAAATAGTCAACCTTTAATCGATTTGACAGTTTTTAATAGCTATTTTCAGTCTGGCAGCACTTGAAGATACTGTATTTATCAAAGCATAGTTCACATCTCTGGGGAAAGGGTAGAGAATTTCTGCTTTTATGGTCAACTTTCTCTCTAAATTATCACATTACTCATACATCACTTTAAATCAAAGATAGTAGGGAAAACCCCATCATGTCATAGATGTATCAAAGCTAACAAAGAATTTTGTTATTTTTTATTTAAACTTTAAAAAAAAAGAGTAAGTTTCAAAATAGATGGATATTGATTCATTATTTATCTAAATAAACCTAAAAATAAATAACAAAAGAATAAAAAAAAAAAAAAATGGAGACAATAACATCGAAAATATTTCTTGCACAGTGTCAGTGTGAACCCAAAATAACACAATTTCTCATAAATATAACTTCTTGAATTTAGTTTCCAAAATCAAACAATTAGGCACTTTCATATTGTGGTTTTAAATAGGTATGCTATGATACTTTCAGTGTGGTGGAGAGTTATGTCTCGCTGGGTTGGTAGATTGACTCCAGCGCAAAAAGCCAAATCAGTTGAAAATAAAGCCAAATTGAGCTTTGAAATAGCCAAATTGTCATGATCAAGTCAAGAAAATTCCAAATTTTGTATGGGATCAACCACTGGCAGCCAGGTCCCAGGGGATTTTCTGTGAGGGGTAAGATGTTAAGAAAAACAAAACAAAAGTTATTATGATTTCAGGGAACATATACAAAACATTATGTGGTCTGAATGTCGACGACGACGAGTGAACACACAATTACAATGACAGGGTCGTTGCCTGCGTATTCGGTTATGATAGTAACAATGCTATCACGAAACACTTAATACGACCCGAATGAGAACATTGGTACAAGCGTATGGACAGAATAACATCAACAACCAAGTCAATGTCCACGGCCTTTGATAATCAGTTGTGGTGCACTGGCATGTTTACCAAACCCAGGCTTGAACCCAGGGCCTCATGGTCTGTGGACATGTATTATAACCGCTACACCAGTTAGTAGTGGTCTGAATGTCATGAGAAATTTTATTTTATTTTTATTCTCCAGCCATCAAAGCCTTTTAGAAAATGCCGGAGTAAAGCCAGATAAGATATTTTACAGCCTTAACAAGTCTTCAAAAATCCAAAACAAAAGGAAAATATTAAAATGATTACATTCAATATAAAAAAAAGCCACAAATTAATTTCTTTCTTCAAAACCCAATTTTCAGAAAAAGTCAAATACTTTTATCTTTGCAGCCAAACAAGTTTAAAAAAAGCCATCTTTCTTCAAATTTGGCTCCTAAAATACCAATCTACCAACATGCTTATGAGCCACACAGATTTTCACTGTGGGAAAAAAAGAACTGAAAAATGGGAATGAAACTGTCAGTGAATGCATGTTGATAGATGCCACTTACATGTTTCAACACTTCAAAAAAATATTAAAGTGGTAGAGGTGAAATGGATGACACAATCCTCTGTAGAGGATGAACAAATGATCTGATTTGAGGGATGTCTTGGGCAAGAGGTGAGGGCGTTATTTTTGCCAAGTCAAAGAATTTTGAAATAGCATCATCTAATTTTTGATATTCATATCATTGAAAAGGACTTAAATATTCATCAAAATAAAATTAGTTTCAACATTGATATCAAAGGTTTTCAGTACCCTCACATGAATGAAGTGTGATGGAAAATTCTTGAGACTGGACAAAATACGCCGCCACTTTTCGGCCCCCAGCTTGTTAAAGGAATGGAAAACAATTCAAGGAGGATAGGATGATAACAATAGATTTATTCAAATGAGTAACAAACAACTGTAAATCATTCAAAGCTTTATGCAAATCCTTGAGGCTTTGTTCTGAATAAACTGACACACAGAATTACTTTTGGCAGTTTTAATGTTAATGTAATGTAACAAAAGCTTCAATGTTAATGTAATGTAACAAAAGCTGAACAAATCTAAAGTGGTAGAAAATGAACAGAGGATTATTTTCATCCAGGGAATTATTAAAAAAATGTTTTAAAATATTTAAAACAGAACAATGTTCAGGCCTAACATATGGGAGGATATATGAAATTTAGTGAGTTACAATAGTATCATTGTTTAATGCTTCTTGTGATAAACAAATTGCTGTGTGGAAACTTTAGCAACACCCTCCCCTTTTGATGAAACTATTTTGAGTTTTCTTTTTTTGCCTAACCTGAACTTAGCCCACCCCATCTCCAACCTACCCCACCCCCAACATAACCCATCTCCAATATACCCACCTACCTACAACCTACCTACAACTTACCCCAACCACCTCCAACCCACCCCAACCTACCCCAATCTACCCAACCTACCCCAACCCACCTCCAACCTACCCCAACCTACCTCCAACCTACCTCAACTCATCTGCAACCTACCCCAACCTACCTCAACCTACCTCCAACCTACCCTAACCTACCTCAACCTACCCCAACCTACCCTCAACCTACCCCAACCTACCCCAACCTACCTCCAACCTGCCCCAACCTACCTCTAACCTACCTCCAGCTTATCTCACCCCATTTCAAACCTACCACACCAGATTTCAAAACTACCCAACTCCAACTTCACCCAACCCATCTACAACTTATCCCACCCCATCGCCAACCTCCCTCACCCCATCAATCCCATGTCCAATCTACCCCATTAACACCCACAAACCTCACCATCTACCTACCCACCTCAACCTTTTCCCAATCTACAACCTACCCACCCCAACCTACCCACCCCAACCTCAAACCTACCCACCCCATTTCAACCTCACATTCCATCTCCAATCTTTACCACTGTCCCTACCACACCCTGTCTCCATCCTACCCCACCCCATTTCAAACCTGTCAATCCCATGTCCAATCTTCCCCAATTACACCCTACCCTACCTCATCTCCCACCCAACTCCAACCTAGCCCACTTCCACCTCTATCCTACCCTACCCCTAACAAAGAGTACATGTCTTTATCTCATCTAATCCTTCACTCTGAGAACCTACCTTCCTGCTTCCAAAGCTGCAGGTTTGGTACCCCTTTAAGGCTAACCAAAACAGAAGTGAGACACCCTTCCACAATTATGAACACAAAAACCATAATTCCCTTTTTTCGTGGGAAAATGAAAGAGAAAATCATCCGAAATGGATGGTAAGCACATATCATTAAAGGTACAATGACAGATAGGTGCAACATAAATGGGTCATGTCATAATTTCATCATTGTAGTTTTAGAAGTGATACTTGGGGAGACAGCAATAATTGAAGATGCACCAGGCATAGTAATCTGAGAGCTAATTTGTGAGAAATTTGGGTCACAGGGGTCATGCAGAGTTTAAAGGTCTTTGGACTCAAAACCAGAAGAAATGATTTCTTTGACTAACTTTTTTACATCAGCTTAAAATAGCTCTTTGAATGCTGTTAAAATGTTCTATTTTCAAGACCAATTAATGTCAGTGGTGGAGCTATACTATTTTAAGGAGTAGCAATTTTAGACACTGAATTTTTGGATGACGATATACATTTTAACTTAAAGACTAACATTTTCCCTACACAGTCCTAAGTTTCCAGATTTTTTACTAGGCCTAAATAAAAATTGCTTGTTTGCCTTTTCGTGTGGAAAATTGTAACGGAGAGGCGGGTAGGAAAGATTTTTTCTTTTGCTCCCTCAGGATTATATATCAAGAGCATTTATAAAACACTTTATTTTCAGATTGTTGGTTCGCTTATTTTGCTCAGTTTTTATATCTCACTCATGCTTTTTGTGTGATTTGTGATTTTCTTTTCCTTGTTTGACACACTCATTACAAACAGGCAGGACAACTTTGTATAGCTCTCGTGGGTGGTGGGCTTCATTTTCTCTGCAGCAACAGTGAACAGGCAAAAGTGGCTGCCACACCATTTCGTAGGGATTTCTATGAAGCATAGGGAGTTTTGAAAATTAAACCTTTTTATTTGTTTTAAAACACCGCTACTATTTTTCTGCGAGGAGGGCATTACACCTTTTTTAGACCCTATGAAGATTCTAAATTTTCTTAACTTTACGAATCATGATCTGGAAGTGCCCTTTTCAAAAAGCAAAAAAAGTAAAAGATCAACGACAAATTTCATTAAAAAAAAATCTTGAAATTTCTGACCAGGGGTCATTGACCCCTGCCCTTTAACTTTGCTTCTGATTCAAATCATGGATGTGAACAAATTGTATAAACTGGCCATGGTGGGGCGAAGTAATTCAACCCTCCTACCATACCCTTATGACATCAGAAAAGGTTGCGGTGATCCAGGAAAAATATTTGAGCATGAAGATAAAAAAAAATACCAATTAGTTTTAAAGCAAATGTTTTCGACAGTGTATCAGAAACTTTTCTCAATTTTCTATTTCAAACCACCTTTTAAAGGAAAATTTCCATAAATTTATAGAGGACGATATTAAAGATACAAATCTTATATGAAAGAGGAACCCAAAGAACCAGAATGGTGAAGATTTTAGAAGAACATTCTAAAATGTTATTTTACTATAAGGAGATATTAAAGTTTAAAGGTCTGTATCATTTGTGTAAAAACGACTGAAATCAGACTAGTAATTGAGATGTCACATTCTCAGTTTCCTCAGTTTGTATGTATTATATCTTATATTTTGCTACAATGTTGTGGCGTAAAAACCATTGGGTATATAAAGAAAGTATTAAAACACAATCTAATAAGGGTAAAATATAAGTAGCGCCTGAAGAGAGTTTGAAACAGAACTTTTGAACATGACTATCTCCATAACGGAATAAGATATTGGAGTAATTTCTTCACCATGTACTAAAGTACTCTTTCATATTACACAAACATGCTTGACCAATGAACTAATCCTTCAAAGCACTTGCTCTATTTTTGATGTTCTACAATTTATATTTATATTAAATTCCATTCATTTTGTCTATTAAAGTGTCATATTACATAACTTGCTTGACCAATGAACTAATTCTTTAAAGCACTTGCTCTATTTTTGATGTTCTACAATTTACATTTCTACTAAATTCTATTCATTCATTCTATTAAAGTGTCATATTACATAACTTGCTTGACCAATGGACTAATCCTTCAAAGCACTTGCTCTATTTTTGATGTTCTACAATTTATATTTATATTAAATTCTATTCATTCATTCTATTAAAGATAAATATTACATAACTTGCTTGACCAATGAACTAATTCTTTAAAGCACTTGCTCTATTTTTGATGTTCTACAATTTACTTTTTAAACATGAATTCAAATAAGAGGTTGATACCCCTTGGTAAAGAGACTGCAAAAACTCTGCTGAAAGTAGCAATATATATTAAATATTACCTTTTACCCATCAAAACAATTGGTGAATAACATCCTTGAATTTTCAATTTACACTTCATTTTCAGATGGATTTAAAAAATAAATCTTACCAAAGTGAAAATTGTTTTTTAAATAAGTCCCTGGGAATGAATATGGTTGAATAGAAATATATAAAGACTCAAGTTTATTGGTTTGATATATTGTGGGTACTTCATCAAAGCGACTGTTTGTTCCACAGAAGGTTGGACATTAACTTTGGTTTGGTGTTGTTTTTATTGGATAAGATATGAAAAATGGCTCAATAACAAAATACAAAGCTAGAAGTAGTTGTCAAGACTGTTATGTAAATATAGGAAGAAATATTTTCTGCCTTGGAAGTTTTTTAATTAAAAAAAAAAAAAAAAATGAAGAAAGTGATCAACCCAGGGAAGCGCCATTAATAGGGAACATGTTTTGAAGGTATACGGTAGGTGGAGGCAACACGATCTAGGCCTAAACCTCTTTAAAACTCAGTAACATCATCAAAAATATCCAAAATCCTTGAAGAATTGACTACACTTTTTAATTTTGCTTATTTTTAAGAGTACATGGACAGGTAGACAGGGTAATCACCGTTGACTTCTCTGTGCAAAGTTATTCTCAAGGTTTTTGAGTAAGTCTGGCTTACCTATATAACCTCCAAATGTTACAAAATTAGATTACCTTGTAGCGAGGATGTTCAAACACCTGGTAGGCTGCTTATCTAAGTGAAATTGTTCCCATAAAATAGAGAAAAAGGATGTTTTTTTTGACAAAGTTGACTCAAAACTGTTGAACAACATAAGAATTGCGTAATGAGACCAGCCAATTGTACGATTGACGTGAGAGTACGCATGTAATCGAAGATCAACAGATCCGCCAACTATTTTAAAGAATCTACCTTTGCACTTGTTACGCAAACATTTCCTTAGTTTTTTGTCTTTTCTTCAAGGTGCGTACCAGAAAAACCACGCAAGTGCAATTCACGCTCATCGCAGCGTCTTTTCACTGTATGCTGTCAGGCATTTAAAATGCGCCATTAAAATCGATCGTGCACGTTCGTAAAGAAGCATTTCTGTGCATGACTCCAATTTCCTGTTCACTATTAGTACAAATTTAAGATTTTAAGAGACATTAAACATTAAAGGAGCATTAGACTGAAAAGTGAGGGCGCTGACTTTGCTAATTTTACAGATATATTATTTACAAAAGATCGATGAACTTCATGCTTTCATGACCCACAGATGACTTGAGGGCACATTTTACATAAATATTATTATTAAGCAAAAAATTGTTATACTGTTGCATGCTAGATAAGCATTTGATTTTAGGGGGACCTCCTAAAATACAATTTCACTTTTCGGTCTAGTGCCCCTTTAAGTTACAGTAAACATGAACAGTTTTCCAGTTGTCTAATTTTAAGGTTACAAAATATTGCACAATTTATGCGAAGTAGGTACAGAAGTTTTAAAAATGCTGTAAAATGGTCAATTTGTAACCGATTTTGATAGGATTTTTTTTATGTTTGCATGGTTTTGTATAATTGAAACCATTTGAGCTCACGTGTTTGCTACCTGTCCACAGGGCTCGATGATAGCATTGGAATATCACTAGCCCATCGAGCTTTCTCATTTCACATTTCATCAGCCCGACTAAACTTTCCACAAGCCCTTTTCTTCACGTCTGACATAAACATACTGGAATTTCATGAATAAACGACTAGCCCGATGGGCTTAAACGATGGAAATTGTACTAGCCCGTACATAAAATCAACTAGCCCGGGGCTTAAGCGAGTATATGCTAATTTCGAGCACTGCCTGTCCACATACCTATAAAAAGAACGAAATATAACTATCCAGTGATCACAATTGACCCAATCATGAATCATTTTGAACAAAGATTCTTTTGATCTGATAATCTCACCTGGGTGATATTTCTTGCAGTCTTACAAATGGATTTTTTATCAAATGGATTCTTTTTTTTTAATTATAAAAAAAATAAGAAAAAAACAATCTTTCTGTTCACTTATTCACAAACACACATTAAGATAGTAAAATAGACCAAACAAGTGTTTCTTTAAAACATAAAATAAAGGTTACTGACTTTCCTCACCTCAAAATAGCTAAATCAACAAAATACAAGATAAAATAAACAAAACATTTTCCTGGAAAATGTGTTACGAAACTTAAAAGTGTTTGTTTCTCTCCTAATAAAGATTTGATTGGAAATCGCTGGCAGAAATTACAAAGTTATTGACGGAAATCAAGCGCATTATAGCATAGACCAAAAATTGCTTTTTGATGTCGCTGGCTCTGCCAGGCATGCATGACCTATTTTGTACAAGGCTGACTGGGTTTTAATTTGAAGCTCAATCACATTTATTGATCAAAAGGTTGCAAACAAAAAATAGAAGGAAAAAAAGGTTTCTGAACTCAAAAACAATTTGGTAAATAACAAAGTACTGCAAACAAGTATTTGACAAATATTTGAAAAGATGGACCTTAAGTCTGATATTTGGTTTGGTTTGGTGGTGTTTAATGTCAGGTGCATCCACAGCGTGGTCGATAGTGGCCAGAGAGGTTTACTCAGAGCTGTAATTCCCAAAGAAGGGGACTGAGGAGACTTGTTCCATGCATTTTTTGGCCAAATTTCAAGGTTGTGAAGAAAAATAAAACTGAGGAAAAATATGGCCCTATGTCCCCCTCCCCACCCCACCCCAACACACACTTATTGAAGTAAAATTACAGCCCTGGTTTAACTAATTTAAATGAAGTTAACATAAGTGAATGTAATTCTAAAGAAACAAATATAAAAGAAAAATTAACAATGGTGCATTTAATAAAAGAAGAGTTGTAAAGATGAGTGATTTTAATTATTTTTAAATTTAAATTTGTTGGCAAATGGTCAAATAGTTAAGTCAATGACTTATTTCTGTTTTTTTTTTTATATATTTCATTTACAGAGGGGAGGAGGTTAGTTAAACCCATCAAGCATCAAGGACTTATACAGCAGGTGCTTATACCTGGTGCTAAGCGGATGAGAGTACTTGACTCCCCCTGGATGGGACACCAGTGCATCGCAGGTTAACTCCCCGAGAAAATCTGATACTCACTTCAACTGGAGCAAGTGGGATAAAGTGTCATGCTCAAAGACAAAGCACAGCACCCTGGCTGAGATTTGATCCCAGTACCTTTTGAGTCTGAGACCTTAATCACTGGGCACTCCCAGTAAAGGAGAACCTCTCTGTTACCAGAGAGGTTTAACTTAATTCTAAAGAAACGGTTTGGTTTGGTTTGTGGATGTTTAACGGCACCATGACAGTCCGAGTCAAATGTGCCAAGAGGGTCTTAAAAAATCAAGGTGTAAGAGTTAGCTAGAGCAGAGAGGAGATGGAGGATTGAGAGGGAGAAAAAGGGGGCAAATAGGTGAATTTGGGAGAAAAAGTTAAGGTGAAAAGAAACAAATATAAAAAGAAAAACTGATTAAAATGTGCATTATAGGAAGGAAGAGTTGTAGAATTACATTTTAGAATTTCCTAATTTTACAAAATGTACCTTCAAACAGGAAGAAAGCATTTAATGCTCCCCCCCACCTCCCATCTGCATGAGATACAGGTTTTTTTTCATTACAGTACAATTCAGCTTCAGATGTACTAGTGTTTGCTGGATCTACATTTACACCTAGATGCAGCTTTGATTGTTAAAACTCAACTAAAAATGTTTTTTTTTAGTTCGCTAATCAGGATAGCCTGTTCAGTCCAAAGAATGCGTACTGAGCAATGAGCAATAAAACAGTGCCAAGTCAAAATTATAAAAGGAAATATAAAACAATAAATAATAGAAAAGATATACAATTTTATACAAATAATATAATAAAAGATACAATTTTATACAAATAATATAATAACAAATACAATTATATATAAATAATATAATAAAATATTCAATTTTATACAAATAATAGAATAAGATATACAAATGATAAAAACATCCCCAGGTATAAATGCCATCAAATTCTGGCATTTACAAATTGGTCAAAAGACAAGAAAAAATCTTTTTATTTATTGACAAAATGAGTCATGATATCATTTGAAGGGACATGCAACAGTAGTTGTAAATTTCAATATAATTCAACAAGTAGCAAGATATACAAAGCAAAGAAAGGTGGGGGGTATAGTTAGGGGTCGGGGTAAATTCATTCATAAAAGACCTCCGTGGTGTAGTGACCTCACAGACCTCCGTGGTTAGTGCTTTGTCCTCTCACCTGCACGTCCCGGTTCGCATCCTGGTGGGTCTGCAACCAGTGAGTTCACAACTGGTTATCAAAGGCAGTGGCCATCTTGATATAATGTCCAGCACTGGATGCTTTCAGGACGTTAAACCTTGCTATGCTATGCTATATATTTCCCAGCAGGTTGTAGTAATTAAACATAGAGCTAATTTATATGCAAAGTAAAAAACATAGAAGTACTCACCACAGCATGATAATGGCCAACTGTTGTGAAAGGTAGAAAGGTCCTCTGAGTAACAAGTGAATACAGTGACGCCATCAGCAGTAACAAGTGAATCCAGTGACGCCATCAGCAGTAACAAGTGAATCCAGTGACGCCAACAGCAGTAACAAGTGAATCCAGTGCGCTATCAGCAGGAACAAGTTAATCCAGTGATGCCAGCAGCAGTAACAAGTGAATCCTGTGATGCTATCAGCAGGAACAAGTTAATCCAGTGACGCCATCAGCAGTAACAAGTGAATCCAGTGACGCTATCAGCAGGAACAAGTTAATCCAGTGATGCCATCAGCAGGAACAAGTGAATCCAGTGACGCTATCAGCAGGAACAAGTGAATCCAGTGATGCCATCAGCAGGAACAAGTGAATCCAGTGATGCCATCAGCAGTAACAATTGAATCCAGTTACGCTATTAGCAGGAACAAGTTAATTCAGTGATGCCATCAGCAGTAACAAGTGAATCCAGTGACGCTATCAGTAGGAACAACTTAATCCAGTGACACCATCAGCAGTAACAAGTGAATCCAGTGACGCTATCAGCAGGAACAAGTTAATCCAGTGATGCCATCAGCAGGAACAAGTGAATCCAGTGATGCCATCAGCAATAACAAGTGAATCCAGTGACGCTATCAGCAGGAACAAGTGAATCCAGGGACGCCATCAGCAGTAACAAGTAAATCCAGTGACGCCATCAGCAGGAACAAGTGAATCCAGTGACGCCATCAGCAGTAACAAGTGAATCCAGTGACACCATCAGCAGGAACAAGTGAATCCAGTGAAGCCATCAGCAGGAACTCTTGCCCCCTACTTTTCAGGAAAACCATATTCAACTGTTTTCTCTTTTTGGATAAAACAATTTACGTTCAAGCAAATCCACAGCAAAAATATCAAGATTGAAGAATTTCAAGTTTTGGGCCTCACCCCAAACTTTTGAAAAATGTTTGATCCTGTTAAAAGGTTAACTCTTCTGTTAAGCTCAATCTTTTCTGCAGCTTTGCATTCTAACAGCAGCAATTTGATTGGTTCATCTTTCTTTAATTGTCAACTTGACTGCATTGTTGTATGTACACAGTTGATCCAAAGTAGTCTGAATAATGTGCCAAGTTGGACACCATTGAAGCTGTCTCTTCCATACCATTTTGCCATCAAAAGAAAGAAACAGCAGAGGGTGTCACCATGATTTGCCTCATGGTTTAGCAGCTAAGGGATAAATTTCAAGTTAAAACTTGACTCCCATGGGAAGTGAGGAAGAGGGGCTAGAAGTGCAAGCACACTTCAAATTTCACAAATCTTTGAAAAAAGGAAAAGAATTAATGACTAGCCTATCATGATCTTATATGGGGTCAGTAGTAAGATCAATCTTGCTTGACCCCAACAACTTGCCAGAAAAATAATAATTATAATAATAATAATACATAATTCTTACATAGCAATTTTCTATGCACAATGCGTACTCAAAGCATCTTACAATGGAAACTTTTGAGACCTAAAGCTTTCGCAACCAACATATGGTGCACAAGCCTGTACTATTAGCCTGCGCCAATCTCTTTGCTGAGCACCAAACTAGAGGGCAGCAGGTCCCATTTTTAAAATCTTTGCTATGACCCGACTAGGAAACAAAGTCATGACCTACCGGCTGATAATTGGGTGACCTATCAATTAACCTGTCTGAGTTAGATGATTGACAGCTTTTTCAACCAATCCCCGCATGAATTTTCCTAGCAACAAAATCTGTGTAACTAAGTGGGGCAAACATCCCATGTGGTACTGGTACAGTACAGCTAGTTAGCGGCGTACCCATGTAGTCAATGCAATTTACTGCACAAAACAAATTTCTGCACACAAGACTGAGTGATGGCAAAATGGTGAACAAAAATTGTGCTTATTGGCCCTGCTGCAGGCTTTGTAAATCTGATTGCTGTTACCCAGAACAGTTAGCAAACTTAATTTTGTTCATCCCTTTTGCTAAAAACACTAAAGATCCGGAGAGGTGACATAAATGGATCAAAACTTGCGGCAGGCCTCGCGAACATTAAAATGTCATCGCTAATGCATGATTGCGGATTTGAGGTTTATTTTCCCCCACCTATAGTAGTTACCGCATTGCTATGGTGGGTGTGGCTTATTTCAGGAGACATTCCCCCCCCATAGTAGTTACCGCATTGCTATGGTGGGTGTGGCTTATTTCAGGAGACGTTCCCCCCCATAGTAATTACCGCATTGCTATGGTGGGTGTGGCTTATTTCAGGAGACGTTAATTGAGCCAACCAATCAATTGGAATTGAAGAAAAACAAGCTCATGATCCGATAAACTGAAGTTGGTGGGAATGCTGAATGAAGGTTTTTGTTACCTCATGAAAAATCAAACTCTTAAAGTAATTACAGACATTCAGAAAGAATTTCAAGTATGACTGATTTACCAGTAAATAATATAGCTAAGAGAATATTATTTACTTTTTTCTAAAAAAGTTCATCAAAAATATTTTGAAGTTTTTCCTCCATGTTTATAAACCTTGACAATAACAAACTTCCTCATTTTGCTGAATTACTCTCTAAAGGTGACTTCCAGCATTTACATTTTGAAATTGGACTTTCACTTACATTTTCACAGCCTTTATTAGTTACGTTAGATACTGCAAACTTATCATCAATATAACTATTCAGAAAGTAAGAAGCTGTTAAAGGAATTGTTCAGTGGTCAGGTAAGTCTATATTGATTATTATATGAAGATAATAAATAATGCAGAAATAAAAACATACATGTACAGTGGCGGATCAGGATTCAAGAAGCGGGTGGCCAGAAAAGTGTCCCATCGAGGTGCGAAGCCCTGAGCGAGGGGTGAGTTTGGGAGGTGGTGTCCCCCTGGCAAAATAGAGAATTTTGAACACATGACTTGTCCTTCTCCTTAAAAATTTGTTGCAGCAAATCATAACCACAACTTACTTTAGCAAATAATGATACCACTTATCTTGAATAAAATGACCACTCAACCACACAATAAGGACTTTATCTATTGCCAATATGATACTCAATACCAACTTCCACAACAACCCAGGACCAACAGGAAAACATGGAGCCATTGATAAGGTAAATTTGATCCCAATTACTAGTGGTTTTCATAATAAAGAAAATAAAGAGGACAAGTCTGACCCAATCTGCTTATTTATCAAGTCGGGTCTGACTATTTGAAACTTTAAGATATGGAACTAATGTGACAAGCCCCTAAGATGGTGTTGACTTGAGGGACTATGGAAATCTACCAGATTTAAGATATGTGAAAAAACATGGAATTCTGGGTAAAAAAAATCTTTACAATTTGTTAAAATTTATTTAATTTTCAAGTTATGGCCAAACAAAATTTCAAGATTTGTTAATTTGTGCAGAATTTGTGAATGTCTGTTCTAGATACATGATGATTCTGGGAATGACCAAGTTCTGAAAACATTTGCCCTAAGTCCAAATCTATATTTCAAACAACATTGACAGAGGAATAAAAAACAAAGGTTTTATAAAAGATAATGAAGGATCCTTCCCTCTTTGATGTCACATATTATTGCGCAATAACAGCTACAAATTAAAAATGCTATAAATTGGTCACTTTTTAACCAATTTTGATGTAATATTTTGCTGTTTTAATGGTTCAAATCATATTTTAAACCAATTAGGCCCATGTTGCTTCTAGCCGTCCATAATCCTTTAACACAGTCACCTACTATTGATGTGTTAGACCATAAGCCTAGGGATATATATTTTTTGCCAGGGAATAAAGTGGTGGCTAGCCACCCTATTCAAGCCCTTGGATCCACCACTAATATATACAAATAGTAAAGAAACTACATCAATATTTGTTTCCGTCGAGGAAATATTTAAAATTTACACATATTATCTGTGTATAAATAGAAGTGACTGGTGTAGCAAGTCTACTATTAAAGGTTGGCACCCTCATCCCCACTATCATAACAACTGTAAATGTATCTTAAAGGAAATTGAACTAACTGTCACTATTTTAATTATTTTCTGTCAAACTTTCTTTAGGTGGTAAATTACATTTACCCTTACTAGATTCTCTTTAACTACTTTCTTGGCATATCCAATAGTTTTCAAGCCACAAAAATCACAGAAACAATTATGGTAGAAAACTTAAAAGACTTTTGACAAATATGGGGGAGGTGACATCACAACAACTAGTCTGATTTCAGTCATTTCTCTAAAAATGATATAGAGTTTCACACTTAAATATCTCCTTAAAGGAATAAGATTGTTGAATGCTTTCTTCACCATTTTGTTTCTTATGGAGTCCTCTTTCATATAAGATGGACTTGCTTGACCATTGAACTAATGCTTTAAGATCCTAAGTATGGACAAGATACAGTCTGGTCATCCACAGGCCAAACAGCATCAGTACTAACCTCCTCTGGTCATCCGCAGGCCAAACAGCATCAGTACTAACCTCCTCTCGTCATCCGCAGGCCAAACAGCATCAGTACTAACCTCCTCTGGTCATCCGCAGGCCAAACAGCATCAGTACTAACCTCCTCTGGTCATCCGCAGGCAAAACAGCATCAGTACTAACCTCCTCCGGTCATCCGCAGGCCAAACAGCATCATTACTAACCTCCTCTGGTCATCCGCAGGCCAAACAGCATCAGTACTAACCTCCTCTGGTCATCCGCAGGCCAAACAGCATCAGTACTAACCTCCTCTGGTCATCCGCAGGCCAAACAGCATCAGTACTAACCTCCTCTGGTCATCCAGGCCAAACAGCATCAGTACTAACCTCCTCCGGTCATCCGCAGGCCAAACAGCATCATTACTAACCTCCTCCGGTCATCCCAGGCCAAACAGCATCAGTACTAACCTCCTCCAGTCATCCGCAGGCCAAACAGCATCAGTACTAACCTCCTCTGGTCATCCGCAGGCCAAACAGCATCAGTACTAACCTCCTCTCGTCATCCGCAGGCCAAACAGCATCAGTACTAACCTCCTCTGGTCATCCGCAGGCCAAACAGCATCAGTACTAACCTCCTCTGGTCATCCGCAGGCCAAACAGCATCAGTACTAACCTCCTCCGGTCATCCGCAGGCCAAACAGCATCATTACTAACCTCCCCTGGTCATCTGCAGGCCAAACAGCATCAGTACTAACCTCCTCCGGTCATCCGCAGGCCAAACAGCATCATTACTAACCTCCTCTGGTCATCCGCAGGCCAAACAGCATCAGTACTAATCTCCTCTGGTCATCCGCAGGCCAAACAGCATCATTACTAACCTCATTGTGAATGCCAATATTATCTACCTTTTTTCAAGGAAGTTCAAAAAAAAAATATTTTGAAGTTCTTCCTCCATGTAGCTAAAATTTGATAATATTTAATCTTTGATAAAAAAATGTTAGATAATAACAAACTTCCTCATTACAATATATATGTGTCTCACCAGCATTTGATTGAGAACAAGGATAAAACTATCATGCTATATAATATTATTCTGTTTGTACAAAAATAATAAAAAAGGTTGGCCATTATCATCAAAGGTAAAACGCTTTTTTTTAAAATAGATTTCTATTGTCAAAATGGACTGGAATAAAGCTTTCCCATTACCATTTTACTCCTTTTTTGTTACTTTATAAACTATGTACCAAAATAGCAAACAAGAATTTTGTTAGCTATTCTGGCACAGAGTTTTTTTAAGTACCAAAAAAGGAGTATGATGGTAATTTGAAGGCTTTATTCCAGTCCATTTTGACAATAGAAATCCATTTTAACAATAGAAATCCATTCTAAAAATAGAAGCTGTTTAAAAGTAAACTCTTGAAAAGGACTTTATATATTTGAGCTCCGCTGGCTACACCCTGGCTAGACTCACAAATATTCAGCAAAGCTTTTTGACTCTGTGAAGAGGTACAAAACTTCTCTAACACCAATTAGTTATCAAGATTCACAGACAACAATATTTAATCACTTTGGGAGGCAAAACAGGTCAATGAATATTTGAAAAATTTACCAAAAAAATACTCTCTCTTATGTGTCTAGCCTATTTTGAAAAGGATTATAGTTCAGTGTGTCATGTTAACTGATCTTTTATGAAAGAGGTTTTTAAAAGACACAAACTGTGAAGGAAGCATTGAAAAATCTTATTCCGTTAATAAGTTATTAAAGTTTAAAGCGCTGTCGTAGAAATGACTGGTGTAGTAAGTCTACTATGGAAGGCTGGCACCTTCATCCTCACATTTTCAACAATTGTTAATGTATTTTAAAGAAAATGATTTAGTTTTACTACTTTCCTGACATATCCCATGGTTTTTACGCCACAAAATCGCAGGACAAAATATGATAGAATACATAACGACTTGAGGAATCTGACGCTATGACATCACAACTAGTCTGATTTCAGTCGTTTCTACACAAATGAAACCAAACTTTAAACTTGAATATCTCCTTAACCGAATAAGATGTTTGAATGCTTTCTTCACCATTTTGTTTCTTTTGAAGTCCTCTTTCATATGAGACTTGACTGACCCCTGACCTGAACTAATCCTTTAATATTTACAAGAAATTAAGAAACAAGAAATGTAATCTCTATTTGTGCATGAATATATTTCCATATTTTCTTTCCTCAAAATGGTGACTTTCATTTTCCTAGCTGATAAAATTTGAGGTGCCGGGAACCCAATGCAGTTCACCATTCATTCAACTATATACAACTGCACTTAGGCATATTCCATGTCTTCTAAAATGCAAATCAAAAGGTAACATATTTCATATGGTTAAAAAAGAATGAAATATCATTCGTAGGAGATATGTAACAATCCCAATTTGTAAAAAAATGACTGGCATCAGAAGTAAGTGACATCACATACTCACAATCCATATTAAAGTAATGTAACTTAAAAATGTCCAGATATACTAGCATTATAGTAGAGTCCAGAGGAAAATATTGGACAGGTATCAACAAAATAAGCTTAAATAGTTTAAAATATCTACAAACCATCGAAATGGGTTCAAAAATTTCCCATTTAACAGCATTTTAGAACTTAGATACCGATTGTTCAATATTTTGTGACCTCATGAATGGGTAAACTGAATGCTTTACGGTCTTTCCCCAAATATTTTAAATAGTTAGAGCTAACTACAGTCAACAGGAAATTGGATATTATTATACTCTGACCCAGATTTAACAGCAGAATTGCAATTTGAAAACCTGTGATATTTAAAATTTGGGAAAAAATATAAAGAAATTTCTTGTTCATACATCATAACTTTTGCACATGCTCAAATTTCTTCATTTGTCATAACTGACAAGAACTAGTATTGTGGAGATTGTTCTTTCATATAGGTAAAAAAAGTTTTTACCAGTCCATATACCTTTAAAGAACTCTGAAATATAAGTTCTTGATAAGTTAATATAATTTATTTTGAAAATAAAAAATACAATTTCATCATAAAGAATGACATGTGATGCCATATTTGGTCCAAAGATTTCTGACTCCATTTCTACAAACTTTTCCAAAAATGAATGTCTACTTGAATGTCAAGTGATACATAATTCATTCTGTACTTTGTTTCTAAATTATGAATGTTTAAAATTACAAGAAGATTTAAAGCCCAGTTCTTGTGTTAAAGTGGAAATAAACATATAAAACAATTTAATGTTTCTGATTGGTCAACCTTTTCACACAAATAATGGCAAGCCAATCAGTAACTGCCAACGAAGTGACATCACTAATATGTATCAAAATTAAAGGTGACGTGTTAAGCAATTTACTTGGGATGATATTCCCCTTTAATAGGTTGCTTTTTACGTGTCAGTAATTTTATAACAAAATCATGTGTTGCAATTTATTGGTTGTAAATCAAATGCGTTGGTATCGGGGTGGAGGGGGAGGGGGAACTGCCCCACCCTAAGATGATTTCACATGAAAGATTTGCACCCTTACATCAGCAATGCTCTGATTTTCCACATGCTGAAAAATCGAACATCTCAAGGCCACTGAAAATTCATGCATCACTTGCCCCAACACTCCAGACATACATTTACAATTATACACTGTGCGTACGTATAGAGTTTCTATTTAAGAAATATTTGAGTGAGGGCCTTGCGAGCAGCAACGCTGTAATGTCGGGGCACAATACTAGCAAAACCTTCCCAGTTGTTTGCTTTCTTACCAGTTGGAAGGAGACATTGGGGAAATTATGGACATTAAATTGAAAAATGTAGTAAAATTTAAGGATATTTTGGTGAAATTTACCATAAATTGCCCAAAACTTGTCAAAATTACCTAAATTGAAGAAAAATTTTCAAAAATGAAAGAAACTTTCTGAAAAAGAAATTTTCTATAAATTGAAGAAAATTCCCATTAAATTAAAGAGGATTTCTTGATTAGCAGCAACTTTGATGGACACTTAATCTAAGTGGAAATTTTGAGGGTTTTGTCCCTGATGAGAGGTGACCAATCATATGCCCATGTTGTCAATTATTGAAGGACTTTTTCTTCAATAACCAAAATGATTTTTTCTTATATAACCAAAATGATTTTTTTACATAACCAAAATGATTTTTTCTTATATAACCAAAATGATTTTTTCTTACATAACCAAAATCATTTTTTCTTATATAACCAAAATGATTTTTTCTTACATAACCAAAATCATTTTTTCCAATAGCACAGTACCATTGTTTGCTCTTCCTACAGATTAACTCATTCAAATCACCTTTTTTGTAAACAGCATGAATTATGTAATTAACCTTTTCACATTGTATTTGGGTGTTACGAAAATACACATATTTTACACATACGCTTATTTCTCACACTTGTTCACGACTGACGCTCTAAGTTTGCAGTGAAAACCTGAATAATACATGAGATCAAATCAAAGCAGAATCCCTGTCAATAATTGGCCCATTTAGATTCACAAAAGTACATTAAACTACAGAAATCTGGATCTTTTTGCACAAAAGTTCAATTTACTTTTGTTTTATTTGCGAGCTGGAAGCTGGCGCAGGTGTCAAATGAGATGAAAAATGGAGCAATGGTACAAACAATGGATTACAGGGAAATTGTGTTACTTCCGCGTGATTGGCTTAGGAGTTAATTAAGACCACAATAGGAGCTTTATCATACCTTATTAATGCAGTCCATCATGTTATATTCATCAGAAGGAATTTCAATTTCTTTTAAAAGCTTATGGATATGTATAAATTT
>JAIGNY010000154.1:865000-927500 GCA_020152595.1 Chiridota heheva
AGATTTATTTTCAGAGAATTCTTATCTTAAAGTACCTGGGCCCATATCTAGGGCAAGGATTATTTCACAAAGTTCCAACTGACTGGAATGAAGCATAGTTCTTCATGTGCCTTGGCAGTTATGCTAAGAGTTCAGCACAGGCTTGAACCATTTAGCACTCAGAACTTATTATAATATGACATTAACTTTGTAACACGTTTAAGGTAAACAGTGAAACTAAATCCTGGCATATTGTTACATGCGGGAAAAAGGATAGGTTAGCATCTTCACATAGTCTGTTTATTCTTTTTGAGCAAAAGAATCAGAGTATAAGAGATATAATAAAGGGATATTTCTACTTGTGGTGATTTTCACTGTGGTATTCACCAAGGATGGTTGCATATATTCTGTGAACGTATGTGCCTAAATTTTAAATCTAAGTTAATCAGAATAGGTCTGTATTTGCCACGCTCCTGACTGTTTTGCCATCTTCCGTGATCAGATTTCTTTTGGAAAACATACGTTAAGGAACTTCAACATCACATATATAGTCAAAAATTAGTTTGCACCCATTACAAGTATTTTGGGAAATATGAGGAAGAATTTTAAGGCGTCAATTTTCAGTTTTGTAATGTCTTATAGTCCTTAAATTTCATGAATTTTTAAACACAGACATAAGTTTATGAAGTCAATGAAAAGAATGATTTAACCTGTAACTAAAAGTTTTGCAACAATGATGAGATTCCATCCACGCTTTGACTGTGAAATCATCGCCAGCAAATGACGTGATTTAACTCATTGCATATTCATGAATGCAAGTGGGCAGATTATGAATGTAAGAAAAGAAACAACTGTGCAGAATTTGGCAATTGACTGTCAGATTGGTATTTATTATCAATGGAAAACTAAATATACTTTTTTGAAACTGTTATAGTGGTACTCTTCAGTAGCATACCTCAGAATACTCAAAAACTGATTTATTTTTAAATCTAATGGCCACTCTACTAGCTACTTCTCTTTAAAATAAAACAAAAATAACCACGCATCAATGTGCCTTCACTGCAATTTATTGTAGTTTTCTGTTAATTAAAATCTTCTGCACAAGATAGATGTACTTATGTGCCCATCAAACATATACTTAGCTCTGAAATTCTTTTATGTGGAATTCACTTACTACAACAAGCTTAAAGGAGCTCTTGACCCAGAGTGAGGGCATCTTTTGTGATCTTTTGTGGGCACTCAAACCTCACATGTTTTCATGGATTTAATCTCAATGAAAGTTTGTTTACTCCCTGGTTGCTCTTGAACGTTCATTGTGTGTACGTAAGTATGTACATGGCCTATGTTCGTATGTACAGGGCCTACGTACGTATGTACGTACAAGGCCTATGTACGTACGTACGTACGTCATATAGGGCCTATGTACATACATGTCATACAGGGCCTACATACAGGGCCTATGTACGTACGTACAGGGCTTACGTACGTACGTATACGTACGTAGGTACGTACATACAGGGCTTACGTACGTACGTACAGGGCCTACATACAGGGCCTACGTACGACATACAGGGCGTACTTACATACAGGACCTATGTACAGGGCCCCCTACGTACATACAGGGCCTACGTACAGGGCTTACATACAAGGCCTACACACAAGGCCTACGTACAGGGTCCACGTGACGGGCCCACGTGACAGGGCCCACGACAGGGCCCACGCACAGGGCCTATGTACACAGGGCCACGACAGGGCCTAGGGTACATACAGGGCCTACGTACAGGGCCTACATACAGAGCCTACGTACGTACGTACGTACAGGGCCTACGTACAGGGCCTACATACAGAGCCTACGTACGTACGTATATACAGGGCCTACGTACAGGGCCTACGTACAGGGCCTACGTACAGGGCCTACGTACAGGGCTTATGCACAGAGCCTACATACGTACATACAGGGCCTACGTACAGAGCCTACGTTTTACTTAAAGCAGCATATTTTTAGCTGATAAAGTAGCCTAGGCCTAGGAGGCTGTGACTAATACTGCAATAATGAATGACTATTAGTATTGCACTGTAACATTTGTGTAATATATACCCCTTTTCAAAATACCATGTCCTAATGTTACACTTGTCTTACAACACTAATAAGACTTGGCATAAGAGATTGTCGCTAAATTATTACCAAATGACCATTGAAATGTGTTTCAACCATGAAAAGAAGCCAACTCCAAGCAAAGTTTATTAGGTGACCACGTTTTCAAGAAAAAATAGTAACAAAATAATTTTCCTGTGCATTTGTTAGGTTCTAACAAGCAGCCGATTACAGCACACACCTAGACCTATGTGCATGGTCGGCATGCAGCACAGCAAATATATGAATATTCAAATCCAAAGAGGCTGTATGATTTAGTATATACAGCATACACAACACACGCACTGGATTATTTTGGAGACTCTAATAAAATACGCCCCCACGTTTGGGTGGAGTGCTCCTTTACACCACAACATCAGCAGACATGGACAAACAAATGTTGCTATGGACTGGAAGTGAGGAACCATAACAAGCAAACTTGTATGACCACACAGTTAATCACTTGAAGGGCGTAAGTTTTTGTCAATTGGTGTATACTTTAGCAATAGAAGTTGATCGCATCACACGGTCTGTTTTTACAGAAATTTTCACTCATCTCGCACAAGCGAACAAATTCCAAAAAGTTAATGGGAAAACATACAAATTTTGAGTACTCGGGTCAGAATTTAGTAATGTTTATGATGTTACGTACCGCTGAGTGCAAGAAAGGTATTGGACTTACTATGAGACTCAACTTAACCACGCCCTCACTTTTCGGTCGCCAGATCCTTTAATATAATTACGTCAAAGATTTTGAGCTGTCTTCTCTACCATACATTAAAACTTTCCCAAACAGATTAAAACTTTTCCAGACAAATATATTTCGGACCATTCGTTTCAGAATTTAAAACACTTTCTGGTGAAGGGCACAGCAATGGTAAATTTCCCTGCCCCTATTTGGCCAGTTCACCTACAGCAACAACCCTATGTCCAACAAATCATCATTCATTTGGGGTGATACATCAGGGATGGCATCAAGATTTACCATACGGGTGGGTGGGGGGTTCTAGCCTCCCCGACAGGGGGGTGATAAAATTCTAACAAAATATGTTACTTACACAAAAAATTTATATCAATCCTGGACAGATTTCCAATAGGGTGGGAGGGGCTATTGATTTCACTGACCCCACCGCTGTTACCCCCCCGTGCAAGAAAAATATAACTTACCTATATTGTCATCTTCCACATGCATATCCAAGTATCAAGATTTATGTTCTGTTCCTGATTTAGCTGTGGGCACCATCTCCATTTTCGTACTTTGCAAATTGATGTCTTTCAAATTTCCTTTAGATTTATCACCTTTACTAATATGTCCATGTGACCTTTCACCCTGTCCCACAAGCCCTCCTGTGTTCTTGTCAAGCTCATTTGCACTTTGTAGAATATCGCCCTTTACATCTTCAACTTTCTGACTAACAGCAGTCTGAAATACTTCTGTGCCCCCTCTAGTCCTTACACCTTTCTGCACATCACTAACCTGTTTTGCAACATTTTCGGAAGTACTTCCAGTATCCTTATAAATATTCATAACCTTTTTTGCACTCCTTACAATTTCCTGACTTTGCTCGCTATCTTTTGGCAATTTTTCGACCATTCTTCCTCCCTCTGATATACTAACAGTTGTTTCTCTTGTGGTTATCATTGCTTGAGAAGTTTCAAGACCTTTGGTAGGTCTTGATGAATCAATATGTTTACTTTCATCTTGATTTGACTGATTCGATGCACTTCCTCCTTGATTGTCCATAAGAATGGGCATTTGACCACTTTCACTGGCTTTGGTTGGGTCTTGAGTACTTGATGAGGTCAGCGTACTTGATGAGTTCACCTTTTCATCCTTCTTCTCCTCTTGGACAACGCTGTCACCCTTCTGCTTCTCATTCTCATCGGACTTGGATGATGATGAAACTGCGGATGCGGGAGCAGCAAGGGATGGAGAGGATGATCCCGCTGATAAGGGAGGTGGTGGCGATGGATCTGGAACACCTGTAAAGACATAAGAAGACAACCCTTGCATTATTATGGTTTCTTACTATTATGTAATACTTTGAAATGCAATGTGAGATTGGTATCATTATTACTGGATCTTTTCAGACAATTAGGTCAAGCCATCCACACCCTATAAACCATTTGTTGTGGAAGTCACCCACACCCTATCAAACAGCTGTGAAAACCTTCCACACTCTATGAAACAGTTATGGAAGGAATCCACACTCTATGAGCCAGTTATGGAAGCCACCCACACCTACAAAACAGTTGTGGAAGCAGTACACATGCCATGAACCAGTTGTGGAAACTGTCCAAAAGCTATAAACCAATTGTGGAAGCTACCCACACTCCAAGCGCCAGTTAAGAAAGCTGTCCACACACTCTCTTGAGTCAGTTGTGGAAGCCATTCACCCCCTATGAACCAGTTTTGGAAGCCACCCACACTCTATAAAACAGTTGTGAAAGCAGTCCAAAGACAATAAACCAAATGTGGAAGTGGTCCATACACTATGAACAACTTGTAGAAGTGGTCCACACGCCATGAACCAAATGTGGAAGTGGTCCATACACTATGAACAACTTGTGGAAGCGGTCCACATGCCATTAATCAAATGTAGAAGTGGTCCACACACTATGAACAACTTGTGGAAGTGGTCCACATGCCATGAACCAAATGTGGAAGTGGTCCATACACTATGAACAACTTCTGGAAGCGGTCCACATGCCATGAACCAAATGTGGAAGTGGTCCACACACTATAAACAACTTGTAGAAGCGGTCCACACGCCATTAATTAAATGTGGAAGTGGTCCATACACTATGAACAACTTGTGAAAGCGGTCCACTTGCCATGAACCAAATGTGGAAGTGGTCCACACACTATGAACAACTTGTAGAAGCGGTCCACATGCCATAATAATAATAATAGTAATGCTTATATAGCGCTTTATACTGTCCTAGACTGTCTCAAAGCGCTTTACAATTATTACCCTGGTTACTGGGCCTTAACTCTCCTGAAAACTTTCTTACTCCCTGGGGAGTCACAAGCCCGTTTTATCAGCAGCCATATACAGGCGCCGGGCTCCAAACACATAGAACTGTCACTGCCCTCACAGGTACCCATTACAGCTGGGTGGACTGAAGCAATGAAAATAAAGTGTCTTGCTCAAGGACACAACACACTGGCCTGGCCGGGAATCGAACCCAGTACCTTCCACACCAGAGCCCGACGCCTTAACCACTAGGCCACTGTGCTCCATGAAACAAATGTGGAAGTGGTCCATACATTATGAACAACTTGTGAAAGCGGTCCACATGCCATTAATCAAATGTGGAAGTGGTCCACACACTATGAATAACTTGTGGAAGTGGTCCACATGCCATGAACCAAATGTGGAAGTGGTCCATACACTATGAACAACTTGTGGAAGCGGTCCACACGCCATTAATTAAATGTGGAAGTGGTCCATACACTATGAACAACTTGTGAAAGCGGTCCACTTGCCATAAACCAAATGTGGAAGTGGTCCACACACTATAAACAACTTGTGGAAGTGGTCCACATGCCATGAACCAAATGTGGAAGTGGTCCATACACTATGAACAACTTGTGAAAGCGGTCCACATGCCATTAATCAAATGTGGAAGTGGTCCATACACTATGAATAACTTGTGGAAGTGGCCCACATGCCATGAACCAAATGTGGAAGTGGTCCACACACTATGAATAACTTGTGGAAGTGGTCCACATGCCATGAACCAAATGTGGAAGTGGTCCATACACTATGAACAACTTGTGGAAGCGGTCCACATGCCATTAATCAAAAGTAGAAGTGGTCCACACACTATGAACAACTTGTGAAAGCGGTCCACATGCCATGAACCAAATGTGGAAGTGGTCACTATGAACAACTTGTGGAAGCGGTCCACATGCCATGAACCAAATGTGGAAGTGGTCACTATGAACAACTTGTGGAAGCGGTGCACATGCCATGAACCAAATGTGGAAGTGGTCCATACACTATGAACAACTTGTGGAAGCGGTCCACATGCCATGAATCATATGTGGAAGTGGTCCATACACTATGAACAAGTTGTAAAAGTGATCCACATGCCATGAACCAAATGTGGAAGTGGTCCATACACTATGAACAACTTGTGGAAGCGGTCCACATGCCATGAACCAAATGTGGAAGTGGTCACTATGAACAACTTGTGGAAGCGGTCCACATGCCATGAATCAAATGTGGAAGTGGTCCATACACCATGAACAAGTTGTAAAAGCTGTCTGCACCCTATGGGCCAGTTGTGCAGGCATGCCACACTCTATGAGCCAGTTGAGAAAGCTAACAACACCATATAACCAGTTGTAGAAGCTAATTCTGTAACCTACGAGCCACTTGTTCATCATCTGGAGTTCTTATACTGACCCATCAATTGAACTGAGGAACTAGAAAAATTAGAAACACAATTACAAAAAAAATAGAAACCCAACAAACACAAAAAAAAAAACCAAAAACAAAAAAACTCCCCAAGCAAATGACAAAATCTGAAAAACAAAACAAAATGATTTTCAATAATAAAAAAAACTGTTACCACTAGATACAAATTTTATATCTATAAGAATATTAAAGATACAAAGGGAGAACACGCATTTAATCAACAGAGAAGTTTTGTTGTCCATACATCTTCTTCATTTATTTGATGAATCATTGGGAAGATCCTTTCCCTTCAGATACACAAGGACACCTGAATTAGTGTACCCCCAGTCTTGTTCACCAAAGACCCTTTCACATGGTTCCATCTCTACTACCATTGCTCTTAAATCCTGGAGTGTAAACACCCATGATGCCTCACACCGCTGATTGTCATGTCAATTTAACACGTCCTGACGTCTTTACTCACCTAGGCCATGGCAGTAATGAGGGTTATGATAGGAATGTCACTAGACTCACTACATTACCACTCCCAGATGTTTTAGCTGGCAGCGCACATGAATCTTTCTAAGTGCTGTAATAATTTACATAGAGCTTTGACGAGTCAAACTGTTGATTACGATATGGAAGGATACAAAAAAAAAACCTGCGGGGGGTGGGGGATTCATCAAGATAGGGCATTGGTCTTTGGGAAAAGAAGCAATGAAAATAATTCATGATATGGTTAAGGTAAAGGTATATTTCACCGTCCTAGCAATGTGCCATGTTAACCGACCGATTCACAATAATATTTACATCCAGGGCCCATGCAGCTAAAGTGCTCCTTATTGGTCAGTCGTCACATAATCAGGACATTATAAATTCTTTTCTCTTGTTCTGGACTGGATGCAAATTAAGTACACTTCACATTTGGGATTTTGAAGTATGGACACACTAGTGATGAGAGTTTTAGTGTTCAGAGGAAAATTCAACTTAGCAGGCCAAAGTGGCAAGAAATCATGCAACTGAAAGGGTTTTTATAAAATAGAAAGTCACCATCAACATCTTTATTTGTGTAAAATAATTTGGCCTTACTTTTTACACTTCAATCCTAAACTGATTAAAAGTCGAGGAAGAAGGGATGCCGTGGGAGGATGGTGTGAGAGGAGGGCCTGTATTTATGCCAGACAGAAAAGTCTTTAAATTATGTAAGTTTCCGATCAAGTTATGGCTTAATGTTTGTTTGTTTGATGAGGGCTTAACAGCACTACAACAACGAGGGTCAAATTGTGCCTGAGAGGTCAGATCATTCTAGAGGTAGGAAGAAAAGGAAACAGGGAGAGAATGAGAGAAATTCAAGAACAAAAGGTCAGAAAGCTGTGATCGAGAGAAGAGGTGCATGATTGAAACAAAAACAAAGTAGAGAGGGGGTGGAAGAGGAGAATTAAATATGGTTGTAGAGGGAAGCATGATAAAGGAAGGAGATAATTTTATCCAAAGGATTTTTTTGGAAGAACTCATAAATTGAGTTGTGGGGAGCGAGGGAAGCTCTGGGAAGGTTGTACAGGGGGCAAGCAAGGAGAACATGATGGATTGTGAGGGTGCAGTGACAATTGTTGCAGAGGGGTTGGGGGGGCAATGGAAAAGTTGTGATGTATGAAAGAGAAGACAGCTTAATGTCTTTCATGCTTAATTTCTGTTCTCAATGTCTTTCCTGCTAAATTCTTTATTGAGGGCATGAATGAGATTAAGAATAATCTTCAGCCCATCAACTAATGTTGGTGGAGGAATAAAAAAACAAATTTGTATATGTATGTAAAAGTTGTAATGTATAAAACTATAAAAATCTTTATTAAATATTGATTAAGGGTATGATGGAGATTTCAAACCTGTTTGCTATATTCAACCTCTCCCATTCAAATAACGTTGGTAAATGATTGAAAACCAATAGGGTAACATCAGGAAATTCATAGGTTTTCTTGTTATGATGTCACACAATTTAGATAACATTTGCATATTTTATTATAATAAGGCTTACAAATTGAAAATGCTGTAAAATGGTCAAATTTTAACCAATTTTGATCACACTTTTTGCTATTTTCATGGTCATATATTTTTTACAATTAAGACCAATCTGTTGTTACCTGTCCATTGATGTTTAAGATAAAATCTCATTCTTTACAAAGACTAACAATTTAATCCAACAGAATGTTTGATGCCATTAAAAGTAAAATGCGCAGAGAACAACAACTGCTCTCGTGAATTAAGTTCGTACCATAACCTTGTGTGACCACCATATAAAAAATAACTGTGTTGCAAATCTTAGTTGTCACATCCACTTTTCTCCAGTAAAGTAGATTCTAACATCTGTACTGACTCCTGCTGGTTAATTGCAATACAAAATACGTAATTCTGACATAATACCTACGTTTATCGTCATGACGAACAAATGAACAAAACGTTTGCAAAAGGGTTTCCTGGTAAACATCAACAAAGTGAGTTTGTTTGCAGCACAAGTGCAGTCGATGAATGCAAAAAAAGTGCAATACTTTATTGGGTTGGGAGTCAAAGGTCACTTTGGGGTCACTCAGGGTTTCTACAAGGGGGTGAGCTCACTAACATGGGCCCCACGAACCTTAAAATTCTGGAGGTATTGTTCTAAGGTTCTTTCTTGATCTCTGGTAACTTGGATAATTGAGAGTTGTGTTATTTTCGGTCACTCGCAACATTGAGCATACTCATAATGTTTCCAGAGATACGCACCGGTCGATCTAATTCTCCCTAAATTTCATTCATCTTGAGGACACATCCTTCAATAAAACTGTTAATTCCTGGTGCCTTTTAATTTTTACATGCACTCCAGATTTTATGAAAGAGAAAAACTTGCTATGACAAAATGGACAAAGAATGTTTGACTCTTGAGTATATTCAAATGGAACAACCCCCACACACCTTTTGTGATAAAGTTCTGCTGGGGTGGGGGAACTGGGCTACCTGCCTTCTCATAAAGGAGATGTCCCTGTTCTTATCATATGCACCCTGCTTCCTTCTCACTTGCCCTAACAACATCATCAACAGCTAATGAATACAATTGTCTGGTCATAGGAACAGTTTTTCAATCAAAAGGGGAGTAGGGACCAGGGGTAGGTGCCCCCCACTTTTCCAAAAAAGTGGCAAAAGTGCCCCTCCTGCAAGTAAAAATGGCCCATTTTACAAGTCCCATGTTGGAAATTTTCCTTTTGAAAATGATAATAAAAACTACTCATGGATTACTGATTATAATGCAGGAACTTGTGCAAAATTGTCCATTATTTGAAAATATAACAATTAAAATGACAGAAAATTTGCACAATTTGTGTTACCCTTCATATTTTTTAATATGCTTTCAAAACTTCTCTCAGAAGTACGCTAAATTTGTACACTTTGCCTTGGGAGGGAATCTAGGACAGATTAGTGTCTTCTAATTGAAATTCATGAATCCGCCCCTTAGTATTGCCCCTGAAGTCATGCCCCCCACTTTTTGAAATCTTCCTATTCCTCTGCTTTCAATTATATTGTTTATACAAAAATATCTGATTAATTTCTCCCATATGGCACGTACTCCATGAATTAGCACTTATATGTTTAGTATAATAATGAATGGCCTTTGGGGAGGCATACAACCATTATAATGGTTATGATACAAAAAGAATCGAAACTTCACCAGTCATTCCTCAAATTGTAAAAAAAATCATTGGTATTAGATCATGTAGTTTGTGGTTCAGATAGCCCAATAAAAATATGATCCCATCTGTATAACAAAAAGTTGATAAGCTTCAATAGGACTTCAAATCTGGATCTTATAATCATAAAGGTTTGAACAATATCTAAATAAACCCTGTAAAGGCAACCTATAATAATTCTTATGAATGAAAAGATACTTGATGAAATGTTAATATGCACATAAACACATCCCTTTAACAAATTACTACAGTCCTGCTTTGGTGACAAGTTTTTTTAACTTTTGACAATAAAAACCAAACTTTACAACAGTTTCACTTAAGTCCAGACAATTTGATGACTACCAGAGACGATACTTCTGTCCTTTAGTGTGTCTACAATGGAGGGATAATAGGAAGGATGTGTTCTCACTTATCACGATCATGATCCCCCGACCCCCCCCCCCTCCTCTTCCTGAGAAAAACCCAGCTGGATAATTGAAGACAAACACTATCATGTTTTCTCACTTAATTGCGATCTCGCAATCAGTTCCAATACGGGCAATCTAATTTGAGGCATGCTTTAACCGCAAGTTGAATAGTGGGTCGTTGAAAAACCTACTAATGTAACCAAGCCCGAGCAGGCTAACTGTTTGTGCGAAATAAACAAGTTAAAACAGGATGTTGCATAAACAACTTGATCGCAGGTTACTGATCTGCGTTCGCTCAAAGTGGATGGTTTGCTCCGGATCATGATCCTACTTTGGACTAGGATCAAGATCACATGGCTGTGAGGGTTCGACAGTAAAAAGTTTTGGCGGATGTGATCGCCTGCAGTGGATCAAATCACAAGCTCGCACACAAGTGTAGCTCTTCGTGCATCTATAAAGATTAGATGAGAGTAAAAGTGGATTTGGGAAGGAGGGGGGGAGGGGGGAGGGGGAGGAACAGGGGATGAATGAAACGGATGGCTGAGTTGTTATATAGCTTTGTTGTGTCTGTATACTGAAAATACAAATTTCAAACTAATTAATAGCCTTGTGGTATAGTTTTGGATCAGATTTAAAGAAAGCTACAATATGGAAAAAAAAAAAAAATGCAGAAAGTTCAAAACCGTCTAACATTGCCCTGTAAGGCACAATGAGGCTAACCACACTCCTCTCTTTCTAGTGAATATAAAACCACACCCCTCTCTTTCTGGTGAATATAAAACCACACCCCTCTCTTTCTGGTGAATATAAAACCATACCCCTCTCTTTCTGGTGAATATTAAACCACACCCCTTTAATCAGCATCCCAGATCTGCTGGACACAATTTGAAAACTAAATATGCTATTTTCAAAATTGAAGAACTATTGTTCTCTTTTGAACCTTTACTCTACCACGCGGTGATATTACCGATGTTTTGGGTGCCCCATCTTTTTGACCCCGCCTCCCTGTGTTCTCAAAAGAATACTGGTAGGGAAAGGGTTAATCAGCCCACGACAAGTGTGCCAACTCAAAAACATATGCAGCATGGTCCCGGTGGGTCACTGAAGTGGAATGAGCCCGACACTCCTGCATGGAAGACAGAGGACCATTCAATATTCAGCCTGTGCTTAACCCTTACTCTGCCACGCGGCGATAATATCCCGTTTTGGGTGCCTCATCTTTGACCCCGCCTCCCAAGCGTGTTTTCAAAAGAGTGCTGGTAGAGTAAGAGTTAATAGTGCATTTATTATTAGACATCCGTAGTGCTATACTATACCAATGAGAAGCAGAATGCTTGTTTCTCAAGGGATGCATTAAATGCTTGCAATACACCTGAAAATCAAGTGAAGAGTAGGCAATAAAACTGGGACTATTTCTGCTTCAATATAAAAAAAAGAAATCCAGCATTAGCTAGTTAATGCCAGTGAAATAGAGGGGGCTCTTTCATTTTTGTGATTGATTTGATTATGGGAGTTTGTTTACCTTTCTAGACATTGTTGTTTAATTATGACTACTTTCTTTGTATAATTCCAAAAGTATGCATTATATAATAATAAAGCGATTTTGAAATAAATCTTGACCCCGTTTTAGATGAATTCTGTAACAAATTGGAGAAAACTCCTGAGGGAACTAAATTGCTTTTAAAGGAGGCTGGAGCTATCAGTGAATAGGAGTGAGGAGGAGGGAAGGGGGAGGGAAGGGACAACAAGGCCATAATTTTCGGCACAAAGAGGAGGGAAACACTTTTTCGAAACTCAAGTCTCCAAAATTGTGAAATTACATGGGTCTAATGTTTGTTACTCGTGTCGTTGAAAAACATTCATAAAAATAATTCTGATTAATTTGAACATTCTTATCAAAGGTTTTCAGTTCCATCACCGCACGAAAAGTGTGTTGGAATATTCTTCAGACTCAAGAAAAATTTGCCCACACTTTTTGGCCGCCAGCTCCTTTAACACTAAATTCCATCAAAAAGAATTATGGCATTGAGAAAATAGTAAAATAAAGAAAAGATGTAGCCGGTGATATAAGTATAATTTTGTATTCCTATGAGAAATGTCATTCACAAATAGTCTAACAGAGGGATGACCTGTGTACATGACAGGGCAGAAATGAGTCATTATCTACACTTCAAAACATTTATTGACTGGGAAGATACAAATTTTACTATGATATTTTATTCCTGTCTGTTAAAGGTCTATAAACTCCTGGAATTTTGTTTGCTTTTATATTATTAAAAAAAGAAAAAAAGAAAAAAAAAGGAGCTTAAAATGTTGTATAGAACAGTCTTTTAAAAGTTAAATTTTTAAGTTACAGAATGAAATTGTGAAATTATTGGGGGAATATGGCCCCATGGCCCACTATATCAGGCACTGTTTCATTGGATCAAAGAGCAAAGTGAGCTGACCAAAGGACATCTGTATGGACAATGTTCCATCTGTTGCATCAACAACAAACATCTACATCCCTGCTCTGCAGATAAATGATGAATGTTTCTTAATTGCATTTTGTGCTTTCAGTCCAGAGTTATACCATGGAGCTATTAACTGATAGTTAATAGCTTCATGGTTATACAGCTTGTTAGAAACAATTATAAATCTTGCATTGAACAGACTATGAATTTGAGAAATATAGATCTCGAGTGTTCAAATTCTGGCTGACCAGAGTTTGATAAATATATAACTCATGCTAATTTGTGATGTATGACTGGGTGGACAGCCCAGTATCTTCATGTAATGCTTTAAAGGAAAGGTATCGTCCCATAAATACATTCAGAAATGAACAATGCTGTGCTGGTAGTGTCACTTCCGTGTTCATTTCTTCCTATTGATGGCGAGAAATCTGCCATCCCTTACAGAAAAATGAGTTAGTGATGAGCTCGTCATTAAGAAACGAGCTGGTCAAAACTTAGAGTTCGAGCTTCAAAACTTAGATGAGTCAAATCGTGAGCTTGTCAAAACCAGCTCACAGAGCTGGTCAAAACTTAGATGAGTTCGTGGCAAGCTTGTCAAAACTTAGATGAGCTCCTTGTGAGCTCGTCAAAACTAGACGAGCTCATCAAAACTTAAACAAGTTCGTCAAAACTTAGATGAGTTTGTCGCGAACTCTTCAAAACTTAAATGAGTTCACTGCGAGCTCGTCAAAACTTAGACGAGTTCGTCTGGGGCTCATCAAAACTGAGACAAGCTCTTCTAACTATTGAAGAGCTCGTCACGAGCTCGTGTAAGTTTTGATGAGCTTGTCTAAGTTTTGACGAGTTCGTCTAAGTTTTGACGAACTCGTGTAAATTTTTGAGCTCGTCTAAGTTTTTCGAGCTCAAAACTTAGACGATCTAAGTTTTGCCTAGTCTTTTGAGCTCTTCTAAGTTTTTTGAGATGAGTTTTGAGCTCGTCTAAATTTTAACGAGCTCTTCTAAAATATTGTTGAATAGACAATCTTGTCATCATAAAGAAATAGGCTTATTGCCAAAACAGTGGTTATATTGACAAGCATGTGTAAACAACCTTGCGCAAGCTAACATTACTTTTTGTCAGGTAAATTATGTGAGCCAACATGGTTTTTGCAAGCTGGCTACAGCTAATAAAGATGCAAGTTTGCATAATCTTATTTGAAATTCTTGCAAGCTAAATGTGTAATAATCATGGCCATTTTAATATAATAATAATAATACATTTTTATATAGCGCATTATACCAAACGGTCTCAATGCGCTTTACATAAACAAATATAACATGAGAAAACTTTAAGATATAAACAGTAAGAGAACAAAAAACCATACTTAAAAAGATACAAGCAGGATAAAGTTACAAGGTCCAATGAGGGGAACTCATGAAAAGGTGTGTTTTCATTACACTCTTAAAGATATCTAAAGTAGGAGCATTTCTGATGTAGATTGGGAGAATGTTCCAGAGTTTGGGGGCTGCAGATTGAAAAGAACGTTCACCGTAAGTTTTGGTGTTAATTTTTGGCGGCTTTAGGAGAATAGCACTGTTAGATCTAAGTGAGCGAGTTGGTAATTGTAACGTGATTAAGTTGAAAATATAATTTGAAGCAAGACCATGGATGGCTCTGTATGTGAGGGTGAGAAGTTTGTACTTTATTCTTTCACATATAGGAAGCCAATGAAGTTGGTGGAGGATGGGTTTAATGTGAGATTTCTTACTTGTGAGAGTAACTAATCTGGCAGCAGTGTTTTGAATACGCTGAAGCTTTGTTAAGAAGGAAGTCCAAATAAGATACTGTTGCAACAATCAAGTCTGGATGATACAAATGCTTGAATAAGTGTCTCGGTCGACTTTTGATCAAGATATTTACGAATTTGGCTGATTTTTCTGATGGCAAGTGAAGCGGAGCGGCATATATTATTTACATGTGGCAACAGTGTAAGCTTATCATCAAAAATAACACCCAGGTCTTTAACACAGGAAACAGGAGATATACATGAATTACCAATCATAACAGAAGAAACTGGAGTAGTGCTTAGAAAACGTGACGAAATATGAATATGAACAAACATCAATTTTTCCCAAAATGTTAGACTGCTTACCTAGCCTATGGTATGTTCTTTGTAATTTCTTATGGAAACTTGCATTTACATTCAATTATTACCAGTGCTTTACGACATGGCTCTATTATGTATCGATTATCGTGGAGAAAAATATCGCGATATATCGTAGTATCCTGATACTTTTCAAGAAAACTGACTCATGACAGAAATTGTTGATATCACTAACATTACATGATCGTGGAGTTACAATTGACTTCATGATATGATAAACGTAGGAAAAAATGATTTGCAGATCTAGCAGACGACATAATCGCGTGACTATTATGTTCATAATGCATCACGCACGTGTTTGGTAATTCAGCCAACGTGATCATGAATCATCAAAGTGAGTGCCTGAGTGGCACAAACTGGACCAATTTTTCATTCTTTTTGCCAACTTACATCGGCGCGTGTCAGTGTGTAGTGCACGATTTTTATTTAGTTGTTTTTATGTTTCACGATTATTTTGCACATTTTTAATGGCCTAAACTTGACTTTATATTTAGTACCATAACGTTAGAATTGTAACGTATAAAGCAGCCTATCCTAGTTGCGCGAAAATGTCTTAGTTGAGTTTTAGTTTTTGGTATCGCGATATGTCGCGAGAGGCATATTTCATGTTGTGGGAAAAGAGATATCGCGATAATCGATATGTCAAGACAGCACTAATTATTACCTGACACAAACAAATGTGAACAAGAAATTTATAGGATATTAGCAGGTAGCTGTTATATTCTAAAATGATAGTTCCCTGGTATAAGCTTGCGCTCTTACATCTTACATTATCATATTAGTTCCCCCCCCCAACTATTAATCTTCCCAGATTGTTGACCCGTATGACAAGAGAAGCAAATAATAAAGCAATGGTACCTCAGTTATTTTCCAGTCATTTCCATAATCTTACACTGACCATATGAATACGATATATGAGAGAAGTAGATCAAGATTAATAACCAATTAATAAGGTTTACTATTAATTTCACTGGTTGTCACTCCTATCTGTCCAACACTTACACTCAATTTATTACTTGCATCACTATCAAAACATTTTATTGGCACTGTACAGTGTCCTTTAATAACTTCATCCATTTCCATGCCTCTATGTACTGTGCAATCATGGAGCCGCTCCACGGTGCAATTAAAGATTAGTTCAGTGGTCAAGCATGTTTACCATATATGAAAGAGGACTTCAAAAGAAACAAAGTAGTGAAGAAAGCATTCAAAACTCTTATTCCGTTAAGGAGATATTCAAATTTAAAGTTTGGTATCATTTGTATAGAAACGACTGAAATCAGACTAGTTGTGATGTCATAGCCTCAGATTCCTCAAAGTCTGTATGTATTCTATCATATTTTGTCCTACAATTTTGTGGCTTAAAAAGCATAGGATATGTCAAAAAAGTAGTAAAACTTAATCTAGAAATGGTATTTATAATATACTACTTGAAGAAAGTTGAAAATGATTTAAATACTTAAAACATTAAACAAACTTTCTTTAAAATACATACAGATTTTGAGGAATCTGAGGCTGTGACATCACAACTAGCCTCATTTCAGTTGTTTCTACAGAAATGATACCAAACTTTAAACTTAAATATCTCCTTAACGGAATAAGATTTTTGAATGCTTTCTTCAATTTTTTTGTTTCTTTTGAAGTCCTCTTTCATATAAGATGGACTTTCGTGACCATTGAACTAATCCTTCAATGCACAAATTGCCTCTTGAATTCCTGGATGTAACAATTGTGAACATTTTTTCCCATGAACCTGTACAATAACTTTGAAAATACTGTTTGTTTGGTCATCCATGTGATAATTGACCTTGCATGTACCTGACCAGTGTAGGAGTGTGCAAAGTGATGAATTATGACAACCAATAGCAGGCTCTCATTGAAAATGAGTTGTTATTTGAATGAATAGGGGCTTAGTGCTCTCTTCAACCAAGATGGAGGATACATGTAAGTGAGATTTCATTCTTCTTCTTCTTCTTCTTCTTATTCTTATTATTATATTATTATTCAAACATTTATAAAGCGCACATCTACTGTATATGTAAAAACATAAGCTATGGCGCTGTACATTAGCCAAATAAGATATAATACAAAAAGACAATCAAGTAGCAAATGAAACCTCAATTACAGAGTTGTTAAGACTCTTCACAAGGTTTTCTTCATTATGTTTTAATGATTGCCAATTTATCCAAATTATTTGAGGGAGGATTGTCTGTTTTGTAAGAAATAATTAAAATCTATTAACAGTAGCAAGTGTTAAGGATTCACAGTGCAGTATGTGCTTCAATGATGGAATATGATGAGGGCATTAACAGAGTTTGGTGGTTTTTATTTGCTGATTGCAATACTTTAACAAAGAGCTGGTGATCAACTTGAATGATTCATGATCTGTTAGCTATGGTATGTAAAGCAGTGGTTGTAATAAAAGTAGCAAAGTTTTAAATACCTAGTTAGTTCAAAAATAGATTAAAAGAAGTACTGCATTGAAAATGTTTGTAATAATAACAAAATAATAATAATACTGATATTTTTGCGCGTACCTACGTTTTGAAGTGACTTTACCACCATCATGCAGAAGAAAAATGTACAATTAATTGACAGTTTCCATGGTGTAAACTTGAAGAAGTAATGTCATCGAAACATGTTTTGGAAAGATAATGAAGAAAATTGTTTTACTTGTGCATAAATATATAGTTTTGTGTGTATATTTCCTTGGTGATTTTTTCCCAGAGTATAAACCTACAGAGCTTAGAATTAAAAAAAGATCAAAAAAGATATATGGGAAAGATATTATTTTTACAAAAGTGTATTTTGAAGAGTCACAAGAAGTGATGATGTTTTTGTTTCCTTTTGAGCATGATGACAGTGCAAACTCATTCTGCCACATCAGGATAAAATTCATTCTGCCACATAAGGATCAAATTTATTCTGCCACATAAGGATCAAATTCATTCTGCCACATAAGGATACAATTCATTCTGCCACATAAAGATACAATTCATTCTGCCACATAAGGATATAATTCATTCTGTCACATAAGGATACAATTCATTCTGCTACATAAGGATACAATTCATTCTGCCACATAAGCATACAATTCATTCTGCCACATAAGGATACAACTCATTCTGCCACATAAGGATACAATTCATTCTGCCATTTGGAAGAAACCGTTACTTTTTTATGTTGGACATGGAATATACAATATTCATACTTTCCAACTTGTGAGCTTGTTTAATCCCTGACGAGCTCATGGCGAGCTCATTTCCCTGATGAGCTCATTTTTCCTGGATACTCTGATGATCTCGCTATTTGACGAGCTTGCCATTTTGACAAGCTCGCCATTTTGATGAGCTCACCATTTTGACAAACTCGCCATTTTGACAAGCTCAACATTTTGACGAGCTCGCCATTTTGACAAGCTCAACATTTTGACGAGCTCGCCATTTTGACATTGACGAACTCGCCACACTATGAAGAGCTCGCCACTTTGACAAACTTGTTTTGGCAATGCAACAAGCTCGTCAATGTATGACGAGCTCATAAAGGTTCCAATCCCGAGCTCGCAGTGAGCTGCCAGGGAAAGGGGCTCATGGCAATCCTGTGACCAGCTTGCCATTTTGATGAGCTCACCATTTTAAAGAGCTTGCCATTTTGACGAGCTCGCCATTTTGACAAGTTTGCCATTTTGGCTTAAAATGAGTTCCTCAAGGAATTTTGACGAGCTCGTAAAGGTTCCAATTGCGAGCTCTAAACATTTTGATGAGCTCATCGCAAGCTTGTCAAAGAGGTTTAATACGAGCTCGCCATTTCTGTAAGGGATGTTATCGATCACACATCCGCCAGACCAAACATGTGTTATCGATGACATCACAGATTTCTCGCAATCAATAAGAACAATTTAAAACCGGATGTGACATTACCAGCACGGCGGTGTTCACTTCTGAATATTGGGACGATACCTTTCCTTTAAAATTCTTCTTATTCTCAGTCTCCGAAATTCAAAAAGCGGTAAAATATGCACAATTTTCTGCTGCTTCTGATGAAATATTTGGCAACTTCTTTTATCTTAAACTTCCTTTAAATATCTTATACATGTATGTAGATTTTCAAGACAGTTTATTCCTCCTTGATTGCACAGAGACGGTACAACACAGCACACCCAAATGAAAATATCAAATCCTTCTATATCAAAGGTCATTGCTCTTTTCAAATAGTTACGTCCACCCACGTGTGCCTCTGGGATATCCGAGCTACCTCCGCAGTGAGAGGATATGACTAAGCTGACCAAAGTGTAGATGACCCTTTGATTCGGTCATAGTGGGTATACAATTTCCATTTCCCTGTACATATCACATATGAAAACAGTCCTTGCCAGTGAACCTCTTTTCTAAGAATTTAATCCCATCAACCGTCTTCATTAAATTGAACCTCTCTTGTTTGTAGGTCAGATACTTCCACCTTCCATGACCCCATTTTGGATCGCCAGGAATCATTTCCATCCCATCTCGCTAAAAGTAGAGGGATGCGAAAATAAACGTTACGAGCTCAAGAAAAAACAGAATTCTTCATTTTACAGCTTCGTGATTTTTCTGAGATATAAAATGTGACAGGCTTCCCAGATGACAAATGAACGTACAATTAATAATAGGCAGGAGACAGGAGAGTAGACTCTATTAGAGGACGTATCTAAGAAACGGGAAGCAACTCAGCAAGGAGCGGTGGCCCCTCTGGTTGCTAGGTTACCTGGAATCTTTGGAGGAAGTGGGCAATTTCACGAAGGGCAACAGTTTAAGAAAGCGACTTGGGATTTTAAGATGAGAACTTAGTGGTGTTGTAAATAATCACTTTTGATGATAAGGGTTTCAGGGGTTATTTATTATCTTTAAAGGCACTTAAGGAAACTAGGACACCAGGTGAAGAGGTTATCTTAACATTCTGACAGAATGGTTTTAAGGCTACATTGGATTGAAAGCAGATAACAGTAATCACTGGGTGAATGTATGTTGCATTTGATTAGTCTCATTCTGAATAAAAGTTATATAAGTAATGATACCATGTAAATGGGGAATATGCCTAGGGGCCTTAATTGTGTGTGCGTGTGTGGGAGAGAAGAGGGGAGAAAGGGGGTGGGGTGGAGGGGGAAGAGGGGGTGGACAACAGGAATAGTTTTCTGAGCAAAGAGGGGGACAATAATTTTTTGAAAATGTATTTATTCACCTTTACCTAAATATATACAGTACTAACAACTTAACAAAGAAGCAATTGCAATAAAACGTGTTCGCGGACAATATTCAAATACAATATTTGAATACTTATGAAAATACAAGAAGAAGGAAATTTCAATCATAGAAAGATATTTATAAACAAGAAAGGTGAAGATAGTGTATGTGGTAATTACTTAAGCATTCAGTATTACAAATTATGATTTAAAGGCCAGTTATAATGTTGACAGAGACAACAATATGCAGTTCTATTGAAGGCTTTTGATTGGTCTAAATATTTGCACATTGACCGACAAGCCAATCCATAACCGCCATGGAAGTGACGTTGCTATGATGTAGCACAGTTACCGGTAATGTGTCAAACAATTTTCTTGAGACGAGATACTCCCTCTTAAATTTATGTCAACAATTAATAAACTTAAGATTGTGTTCTTTCACTAAAAAGCAAAGATGTTCCCCCTCATCACACTTCGTAGTTACAACTACCAACATATCAAAGTTTGGAGCACCAAGGTAAAAAAAAAAAAAAAAAAAAAAAAATAAAATAGGAAAAAAGTCTTTATCTGCCCCCACCCATCCTCACCCCCAAAAATGCACGTCATTGATTTGCATCATAACAATCCATTTGAGAGGTACCGTAACTTATGACAATGTACATTGCAGACAACATCATCTGATCATCTTTCAGCTGAGAGGATAAATACACTATCCTAATTACCATCTGGGCTGGCCATGACTGGAAATATTTGATAATTAACAGTGAGTCATCATAGCTTACCATGTAATACAACATGAACTATATCAGAAAGGTCCCCAGGAGAGCGGCAGAAAGGACAGTCTACAAAGACATGTACAATTGAAGGTCTAGAGACATCTAGCTAGAATTAATTGCAGTTTTATGGATTAAAGATAGAGCATAAGGTTTAATGTTATACCATTTTATAGGACACATGCTAGATTGTATTCCTAAACAAATGCTAAAATAGCTTTAATAATACTGTTAAACAGCTTGCAAGAGCTACTTGTGAGCTCATGCAATTTCACAGTACCTTTATCAGCTAATGACGAGCTAATTCATGCCGGCAGTGAGATAATTTGAACTTCAAATGAGTGAGCTCAGCAAGGTTACAATTGTGAAGCTACATGTAAGCTCATGCAATTTCACAGTACTTTTATTAGCTAACGATGAGCTAATTTTCCTGGCAGTGGGCTTATTTGAGCTTGTTATTCTCCTGTGAGCTCTTAAAAGGCTCCAATTATGAATCAATTAGTTAGCTCATACAATTTCACACTACCTGTATTAGCTAATTCCTGCTGGCAGCGAGTTTATTTGAGCTACAAATGAGCTTGTTATTTTCATGTGAGCTAATAAAGGTTCTAACTGTGAAGCTATTTGTGAGTGCATACAATTTCACAGTACCTTTATTAGCTAATGATGAGCTAATTCCTAATAGCAGTGTGCTTATTTGAGCTTCAAATAAGCTTGCTATTCTCCAATGAGTTCAAAATATTTTTAAAGGATTAGTTCAGGGGTCAAGCAAGTCTATCTTATATGAAAGAGGACTTCAAAAGAAACAAAAACTGAAGAAAGCATTCAAAAATCTTATTACTGTATGTTTAGGAGATATCCAAGTTTAGATTTTGGTATCATTTGTGTAAAAAGGACTGAATTCAGACTAGTTGTGATGTCATAGTCTCAGATTCAGAAGCTTATAAAGCTGTCAACTGAAAAGTAAGTGCATATATTTTTCTGAGTCTCAAGAATATTTGAACACTTTTCATGCACGTGATGTTACTCGAAAACCTTTGATACGAAAGACTGGTGTTATTTCAAAATTCCCGTAATTTAGCATAAAAGACGCCCTCACTTTTTGACTAAGATCTTCCTCAAGCTTGCCATTGCTGCAATTGGCTGAACAGGGGATCTTGTCCCAAGAAAATTGCTTGACATGTCTCCAGAATGCATGCACATTATAGTGAAGTCACATCAATAGCAGATGTTGATTGGCTTGTCAGCATTTGTGTAAAAATCTCGACAAATCAGAACAGTTGATTGTATCTTGATCTTCACGTTCATTGAAAACTGGCCGGTAATTTTTCTTTAAATTTTATGTAATATAAATGTAGAGACTACCAAGTATTCAAGGAATATTACAAAATATGAAAAACATATGTACAAATATTGTCATATTAGCATGCTGTATATTAAAGTATGAGGTGTGAATCTAAGAATATTTCATTTTTTCTTTAAAATCAAACATACATTCCCTTTATATTTCTGGGACTGAAGGCTATTCATTGCATACATACGCTGCTTCAAAACACATTTTCTTTGAAACAGATTCAACTAAAAAGTGAAGCAATTCAAGTAGAAAATTCCATTCCCAGTTTTTTTTCCAGGCCTCAAAACATAAAAACTAATTTGACATAAAACTTCCATATTTCCATTAAAAAAAACATAACATTCAAACCATCAGACTATCACTTACTAGCTGCCTCATAAACATAATACATCCATTTATAAGTAAACATTGCGCCAGAATTCCTAGGTACCTCAGAAAAAAAAAAGAAAAAATCCCCAGGCAAACTAAGTCTACAACAAAAATGTATCATAAAATCTGATAGGTTCCTTAATTAATTTCCCCCAAGCTGAAAAAATATACTTGCAGAAATGTCATTAACAATATTCTACATATGAGAATAAGATAAATATGATATTCATTAAATGGATAAGCAAACAACACAAAATACTAAAAACCAACAACGACAGACAGCACCCACCGCAAAGTTTGTCATTTACATTAAACCACTGCCTTTTTATTATATTAATATCTTTTATCCGAGCTGTTCTGCCCGAATCACTCGTAATTTTTATCCAAACTCATGTCATTTGTATTTTCTCTTATGTACCCAACTCTCGCGTACAAGTTTTGCCGTAATTTGTTACACATTCCCGATGAATCTCCCTCGGGGACAGTTCTTTACTACAAAACCGATCCTATTCCATGCGACAACAACGATGTTCAACGGATACAAATAGCCCTTGACAAGCACGGCAGTAAAAGCCAAAGAAGAAGAAATGAAAGAAATCAAATCACTCCGCTTCATTTGGGAGAACTTACAACCGAGCCACATGGGAGGCTAATAACGGGATATGTTTGTCGTTGAGTCATTTTCACTCACGCTCTTGTAGGTTTCAGAGGCTCCAATACGGATCAAAATTATCTCATTTTGGATTCAGAGAATCCGTGAAGATCTATCTGTTGGTAAAAGCTTGTGTTTGTACCTACAGCAGGATGATTATGTTTACAAGTGGTATTATGTAGAGGTTGTGTGTGCGAGAAAGACGAGTGAATATTATTATTTGATGAGTTGAATTTGTCTAAACATAAAACAGATGCCATGTAAAGTTTGTCTGGCTGAATGTTCGACTCAGCGGAAGGTGTAATAGAGATATAAAACTGTCACTACTGAACATGATGACTACTTTGTAATTCTTTATATTTCTTTCCTTTCAAGTCTTTCAGAATTGGGTAAATGGCTAAGATTAAAAAAACCTTTTGTCTGAATCAAAATATATGGAACATGATTAAAAGAATACTTAAAAGAGGTCTTCCTATTCATTTACATCAAAACATGCTTCAATATTTTCTCATTAACACCAAAAAATTCCACACAAAAAAATGATGACTACTCTGTAATTCTTTATATTTCTTTCCTTTTTAAGTCTTTTAGAATTGGGATAACAGCTAAGATTAAAAAACCTTTTGTCTGAATCAAGAATATATGAAACAAGATTAAAAAAATACTTAAAAAGAGGCCTGCCTATTCATATATTTTCTCATCAAAAACTTTATACTTCTTTCCTTTTTGTCTTTTAGAATTTGGAGAACAGCTCAATTAAAAATTTTCTCAATAACACATGATTACAAAAATTCAAAAAAAAAAAAAAAAAAGCTACAAAAACAAAAACAAAAGTGGCTAAGACAGTGGCTAATATTTAACGGATTTTGATGGCCAGTTTTGCCATTTTAATAATACTGGACTTATACAAATAAATTTTGTTTCTGAGTATTTCAAGCATTACTTTATCAATCTATATTTTAAAGAAATGCCAAAGCAGTCAAAAGTGATGAATTATCCCACAAGCAACATTATCTTCTTATCATATATATTGATTGATTGATTGATTAATATTCAAATTAAATTAAGTCCAGAAGAAACTATAAATCCCAAATCAATGCTTTTGGATGACAATTTCATTATTTATCATTAAATTTTCAAAATATTGCATTTATTTAGACCAAACATGTCTATAATTGTACAGTAATCCTCAATTTGAATTATAACTGATAAATAATCACATAAAATATTTCAGAAATGGAAAACAAAAACATGAGTCCTTATGACAAGTTCTCTAAAGCAGTGTAGTAGAGGTTTTGATCACAATAAGCAAGGCTGGGGTAAACTTGATTTAGTTATTTTACAATTACCAACCTTTGGGGTATCTAAGAAAGTTTAAACAAAGTGCATATCTTGTAACAAAAACCTTGCAACTCCTACTTTTTCCTTCAAATGTAAGAAGTAATACCCCTCCCCCAAAAAAGAAAAGAAAAAAAAAGAAAGAAAAAGTCTTTTGATTCCAATAAACAGTTTGTTTGATGGCACTACAACAAAGAGGGTCAAATTGTTCCTGAGAGGTTAGATCATTCCAGAGGTAGGAAGGAGAGTTAACAGGGGAGATTAAGAAACACGAGAACTAAAGCCAGAAAGCTGGGATCGAGAGAAGAAAGAGAGCTGCTATTTATCAACTCATACGTTATGCAAACTAGAAAATCTAGCACCAAGCAGTGAGTATCAGCAGAAGCCAAAGAGAAAACTGAGTTGAATACTTATAGAGGGGGCTATTATTAATTTGATTGTTCATTCAGCTCCAAGCTACAGACAAGTTGATAATGCCTATACATGTTGAGAGAGATAAGTTGTTTATAGAAAAAAACAAAATGATTACAAGTTATGGTAGCAAGAAGAAAGTCAAAATAAAACTATAGAAAACCCAGGACAGAATGGATATAAAATACTCATGAATATGCAACATTTAACAAATTTACATAAATTTAGATAAGCTGAATCACCTATTTATAAATGAAATATACAGATGAATATAATCCCGAATGGTATTCTTAGGGGTGGCAGAAGGGATTCAGGGCAAGGGGGCATAAAACCCAGGGAGGGTACCTTTTTATTAAGATTCTAATGAAAATCTGAAACAGAATCCAGTGTCTTGAGTTCCAATAAATGCCTGCAAGAGTAGGTCTAAGCTATGAACAATCTATTCTTGATTTATTTTAGGTATTATTTGAATAAGCAAAAAGGAGTTTATTATTAATAATGATGATGATGATGATGATTATGATAATAATAATAATAATAATAATAATAATAATAATAATAATAATAATAATAATAATAATAATAATAATAATAATATAAAATCAAACCAAAGGCCTTATGGTCTGTAGACAAGTTTGATAACCACAGTAGGTGGACTTCTTGGGAAACTTCACTGACTTTCTTTAAAATCTTGTATTATATACAAAATGTTGCTTCTCACTTATACATCAATAAATGGTCTTGTGCATCCATATAACATTCATTTTGATCTTCAAGCAAATTAATTGCTGCTTTGCTGGACCCCGTCTCCAAATATTACGGTGAAAGAACTTTCAATTATGCTGTTCCTCTCTTATGAAACCAACTTCCTGTCCACATTTGACAGGTACAACCTGCCGCATTTGACAGGTACAACCTGCCACATTTGACAGGTATAACCTGCCACATTTGACAGGTACAACCTTCCACATTTGACAGGTACAACCTGCCACATTTGACAGGTACAACCTTCCACATTCGACAGGTACAACCTGCCACATTCGACAGGTACAACCTGCCACATTTGACAGGTATAACCTGCTACATTTGACAGGTACAACCTACTACATTTGACGGGTACAACCTGCCAGATTTGACGGGTACAACCTGCCGTATTTGACGGGTACAACCTGCCGCATTTGACGGGTACAACCTGTCACATTTGATGGGTACAACCTGCCACATTTGACGGGTACAACCTGCCACATTTGACGGGTACAACCTGCCACATTTGACGGGTACAACCTGCCACATTTGACGGGTACAACCTGCCACATTTGACTGGTACAACCTGCCACATTTGACTGGTACAACCTGCCACATTTGACAGTACAACCTGATAACAACTTTAAACCCTTGCTTAAAACTCATCTCTTCGCAACTGCCATTGAATCTTGATTTTTGTTGTTTTACTTTTTATTAAATGCTGTTTCTTTTGTTTTGTTTGTGTTATTATGTGCATAGATAGATGCCTGTACATTATGCATTTTATACATTTCTAATATTGTAATTATCATTACATTCAGGGTCACCTATCCTACAGGTCTGCCATCATATCTTTCTCATCAAACTATTCAAGAAACAATAGACTTATTCTAATATATCACTGAACCACTTAATTGGTTTCAGTATTCTAAACTTTCTACTTTCATTTCATTTAATTTTTATTTGTTTCTTCACAACATTCAAAATTACTACTAATAATGATGACAACAACAACAACAACAATAATAATAAGGATAATAATAATAATAATAATAATAATAATAATAATAATAATAATAATAATAACAATAACAATAATAATAATAATGATAATAATAATAATAATAATAATAATAATAATAATAATAATAATAATAATAATAATAATAATAATGATAATAATAATAATAATATGATGATGATGATGATGATGATGATGATGATAATAATAATATGAATGCTAATAATAATAATAATAATAATAATAACATTAATAATAATAATAATAATGATAATAATAATAATAATAATGATGATAATAATAATAACATTAATAATAACAATAATAATGATAATAATAATAATAATAATAATAATAATAATAATAATAATAATAATAATAATAATAATAATAATAATAATAATAATAATTTCTTTCCTTATCTTCCCTATTATAAAGCACCAGCCTCATTCTAACAAGCTGTCACTACAAACACCATCTGTCTCACTCATTCACTCAACACAGCACTGCTGAGAGATGAGAACCATGCAAGACCATTCCGCATCACCCCAAACCACATTTTCCTTGAAGTCTCATTCCTCACCAAGACATCCAAACTTCTTCTTGAAGATTAAGAAATGATCTACATATTTCACAGTTATAATGAGAGCCATTAATGAGATCCCAGCCATTAATGAGATCCCTTTTTGGGTAAGGCTGCATGTGATGACCACCAAAACAGCAAGCATGCCCAAGAGAGGTGTATAACTAACGATGAAATACGTCTTCGAATTCAACCTTTGAAGCTTACAATGTTCGTAACGACAGTTTAGGTGCCTGAGATTCTGGTATGTATGACTTTTAATTCATTTCTGGCTACAAAGCTTGTTTTGGAAATTTACCATCTGTTTAAGAACATTTTCCCTCTGGATCGTCACCAGCTGTTTTTTGCAAATGGGTTCTTTCTGACAAGGGTGAAGGATTTTTCCACAAGACTGCATTCAGTGGGGTGATGGGAGGCAAAGGGGTGGGGGAGTAAAGGGGTGGTTGGGGGTGTTAAAATACCTTCAACAATATACTTAGTTTAGTCCTTCTGGTGTATAAGGCAGAATAAGTTGATTTCCTGAATTAGGTTGATATAAGGAAGACAAAATATCTTATTCTTCTTATAAAGTCTGTTTATTTTCTTTATTTTAAATTCCCACCTGCTCCCCCACTCTGTTCACAAAAGACAATAACATGAGAATTTTCAGTTTGTAGCAATTGCATTATCAGGCAATCGTATCATATGGGCATTTTTTGTGAAGGGTTAGGTGAAGGGGGGTGCATATCTTGTGTGGGGGAGAAGGGAAATTCCTTGCTTTAAGCTGATATATTCTCCAGCTTGTCCGTGCCTTCTTTGGAAGCGTTGCTAAATTTTGCTCCACCCTTATGAGAAAATACCAAATCTGCCACTGATAGAGTTAATTATCTTTGTAATGTTCAAAACAAAATATGTCCCAGAAAGAATATATACCCATCAAAAATAAAGAGATGAATCGAATATTAAGATTTTTGCTTTCGTTAAATCTTTTCCCACACCACAAAACCATGAGAACAATTTCACACCGAAAACCAGAATGAAACCTCATTGTCCAATCAGAGACAATCTCACTCGGGAAATCAGAATTGACATTTACAAGTTTTGTAACCCACTTCTTAGAGATTAAGCTGCCTGTAGGACAGTAACTACCAGCTTGAAATCAGGAGGTGACCCCCATGGGGGCATGCAACCCCCATGGGGGCATGCGACTACAGGACAATACACAAATGATTAAACAGAATGCAAGCTGTAAATTGACATTTTGGATATGCAACAAATTTTATTGACTATGAAAATGTCAGCTATTTGATATTTCATGGTTTCAGATGATCGGTGGCTTAGACAATCGACTAAATTTTTCCATAGAATTAAATGTTTTTAAAGTGTTTTCTCTATTAATCCATATGAACAGATGGTGAGAAGCAAAAACTGCAAGTTAGATCGTTAAAATTTTCATTTTTCAAGTTTTGCTTCCTTTTTACGGTGAAAGTGACACTAATTACATCAGTGATACAGTTTTAAAATTGATTGAAAATATTCTTAATTTTCAGGTTCATATTTTTAAACGTAGAAGAGTTTTCTAACGTAAATTAAAATTTGTGGTCCTTTGTCCCACAAATAAATAAAAAAAAAAATAAATCCGTTTTTGTTTCAACTGCAATAACTTTGTCAATGTTTAACTATAAGACAATAACGTTTTTAATTTGATAGAGCAGCCATAAAGGCAAATTTATAATTCACGTCACCCATAAACTATGTTGGTACAAAGATATTAATGTGATTTGCCTCAGCATCATGACCTTTCAATAAATACTTGCATAAAAACTTCAATTGAAAGTCTGATAAAAAGAATGATTAACATAGATCAATAAAACATGAAATATACAAACAGACACCATAAATCACATAACTCCATAAGAAGTAGATCATTCAAAACATTAAAGATATATAGATCAGTCCGGTCTCTTCTTCCTTTTGGGAGAAAAATCAATATCTCTCAAATGGGCGAATCTCTATGTTAATTATATCTTCTCACGCATCCCTGTGGCTCATTACATCATTGTGTTAGAATTAAGTCAGCCACTTTATTAGTTTTCTATATATACACTACGGCGTGGTACCGGTACATGGTCAACGATATAGCTGTCTTTTACCATTGAGTTGGACTAGATCATCTTGGAAAAAATTGTGCCTATGCACTACGGACTGTGAATACACCGCGAGCAGGGCTGATTTTTAAAGTAATTAACAACGGGGCTCACAAATAGAGGGCCAAAGCACAGTGTGCCCTGGTAACATCTGCTTTATCTTCTCAAACAATGATAACCTTCTCACTTACGCCCTAGGCACCCTCACAATCAATTGATTTCATAGAGATTTTATCATTTTCGGTGGAGGTAGGGGGGGGACAAGGCTAAGCCCTCAAAGTCAGGTCAATTGTTAAGAAGGGATCTCGTCAGCGCCTAGAAATCAACCCTGACTGCAGGCCAGTGAATACACCGCAGGCCTTCTTGGTTTCCGTACGGAACGGATCAATGCACTTGCATGCTATATTGTTTACATGAAAAAGTCAGTAATTAAACATAAAATTTCATGCGAATCTGTCAACCATCCCTCCCTTCCTATTTTTTCATGATTATACGTACGGTTTCTAAGCGAGTCAATCGCATCCAAAAAATATTACAAGCTTTTCACAAAATGAAGAAAAATAGGTAGAATTCAATTCTTTTTGAAAAATGCTCCTTTTTATTTCATTAACTAATGTAGAATGAGACGAACGACAGGGCTCCTTTGAAAATGATCAAGAAAAACTCCTTGAATATCACATTGCGTGATTTTAATACCCAGCATACAATGCTGAAACATTGCACATTGCTTAACAATAACCAACAGATTAAATGACCGAATTGTGTAACAGCAAAGGTCATTGCGCAGGGCAAATCTTTTTCACTGTTTTACAAAGAAATAGACTGACAAATGATATTCGAGGGATTGGCTTTTATTTAGATCTAATTATAATCTGTATGAATATTCAACATTCAACCTTTCACGCTCATTATCAAGAATTCCAGAAACTCTTTTATGAATGAGTTGTATTACAAGTATGGGCTTATAATCTGTATGAATATTCAACATTCAACCTTTCACGCTCATTATCAAGAATTCCAGAAACTGTTTTATGAATGAGTTGTATTACAAGTATGGGGCATACACAGAGGGCTTGTGGGTAATGTTGCATCATGGGAGACTGATTTACATTAAAGTTTGCCCATTTGGGAGATTTCTTTCTCCCAAAAGGGAGATGAAACCTGACTAGTAGAGGCTACATTATCTAGATAGTTGTAAAATCTATTAAAAACCAGTATAATAATAATAGCAACAAATTCCACCAAAATCAATTAAATCCCAGGCATCAATTTGCATTTTTTATGCAAATTTTGTGAGGTACTATACAGGGCGACCTTGACACTTTCTTGTGTAAAGCCTTTGTTTCTGATCTGACTATTCTATTATTCTTTGGAGTGATGCAGCAAATTCTGACCAAAAGAATTTGAAGTCTGTACCATAACCCCACCATTTTACCAAGCGAAATAATCTTTCCCATCATTCCAGTGACTATAAGATTTTAGGGAAGATACATAAATTTAGCAATTGAATTAGAAACTAAACAAACTTTAATTAGTCATAACTCAAAAACCAATTTAAAGAAATATTCCCATGGTTTTTCGTAATATTCTTATGGTTTTTTGTAATATTCCCATGGTTTTTGTAATATTCCCATGGTTTTTTGTAATATTCCATGGTTTTTTGTAATATTCCATGGTTTTTGTAATATTCCCATGGTTTTTTGTAATATTCTCATGTTTTTTTTATAATATTCCCATGGTTTTTTGTAAAATTCCCATGGTTTTTTGTAACTTTTATTTGAAAGAGCATACTTTTAGAGCCAATTTGGTACACAAATCAGGTTGATATCATATTCCGTTCAGGAGATATGGATTTTTAAAAATTTCCCAAGTGTATTTTAAAGATTTTGTACAGTATGATGAATTCGTGTTTGATGATGTCATAGAGGCAATTCCATTGCAAATGTTTATGTATTTCTTTGAATGTTAATTGGTTGTTTCTGTATAATTAGAAACAATTTTCCAAAAGCTATTGAAGTAGGGTATATTTGGCAATGTATATATATACCTAAGTTTCATCAATTTATTTTTCTAGCAGGTTTTACTTATAAAAAAGGATAATAGATTTTAATGAAATACATAAACTTTGTGTGAGAATGTGTTGCTGTGATGTCACACTGAGCATTTTCCTATTTGTTTATGGGCATTTTTTGTGAACCTTAAAATTTGAATATCTTCTGGTAGGAATAACATATCAACATGATTTTTGTACTAAATTGTTTCTAAAATGTTTCTCTTTCTTATGAAAGGTTGCAAAAAACCAAACAAACATGGGAATATTCCTTCAAACTCTGCTTGATCACATTCAAGTAGAGCCAAAATCAAGGCCCTTACAGGTCCACAATAAAACATTCAGGATTCAATAAATCAAAAGTACAACTGACCATATATTCAGTCAAATTTATTCATTACTTTAATTTTAGAGGGCTATAATTAACACTTTCTTACTTGTCACTGAAAACGCAAACCTTAACTTTCTTACTTGTCACTGAAAACGCAATCCATAACTCCTCATCATACGTAATGTATTTCTTACCACTCTTATTTATAACTCAACATTCCATGTTTCAAAATAACACTGAATAAATACACCTACACATACTGATAACAATATCATATTTTAAAAATATATAAATCACTCGCAATCCTGAACAGTGGAATACTAAGCTTATCAAAACCAATCCTACAAATTGATCGTACGACAATCACATCTGAATCATCCACGACACTAAAAAAAAAGTTTTAACTTTACAAAACAAACTTCAAACATACCAAAAATGGTTTCCTGGATGGTTTCATACTACCCATATAAACAATAAAAGACATACTCTATGAATGTAAAAAAAAAAAAAAAAAAAAAAAAAAAAAAAAAACCTTATATACAGGTACATATATACAACCAAAACATCTGGCATACACTACATTTTTACATGCACCGTGCGTTCCAAAATCTTCAAGTTAAGGAGGGACGGGAAAAATAAACACATCGTGTACGGTTTAATGAATGGGAATGATGAGGATGGATTAGAACTTTCGACTGGTGATTAACGGCATTACGTTAGTTGGCAAAGTGCCAAGCATGTATAACATTTTCTCATGTTAGCGTTTTAAGATGGGTAATTTCAGTTAAATATTGAATTAGGGATGAAAGCTTTGGGCGGTCTAGGGATGAAGAAGGCTGTGCGAGTGATGAAGAGTGAAGACTTATATGGGGAGAATGGGTGAGAGGAAAAGTGGATTCTCTTTTTATTACAAGCTCCTTGGGTGTTCCTTGGAAATGCTGTTCCTGGGAAATGCAGAAATGAAAAACAACATCTTGTTCAGATCTCAAACATACCTAAATTAATCAAATAAGCCTAATATTCACAGGCGTGCTTTCTGTAAGTATATGGAAGCTCTTTCTCAAATCCCATGGTGCTACTTAAAATGAGATACATGTAATTTTGCATATATGTACCTGTGTAACCCATACCGACATGTGTATGCAAAATTACTTCACATTTTTCAATCTATTTGTCACATTTCTGATTTTGACAATGTGTTTCTGTATATTCATTCATTATAATGATCACAAAATCTTTACCAACACAGCAGGAATTGACATTGTGTTATAGTAAAAAGCTTATGGTTTCTTACTTGTGTATAGAACCCTCCCCCCCCCCTCTTCTCCTCCCCACCCACCATTTTCAGGTTTACAAGATAGGATTTAAAGGCAAGTTTATATCGTCTCTAACGTGGAGGTATAAATAGATTTCAATTCTTATCTTTTGATTGGTCAATAAAATGGTCCAATGTTTACTTATAGGTCAATCACACAGTAGTTGTTTTGAAATAAATTGTTTGCCGCCACATTTTAATCATGATAGATGGGTTTTAAAACTGAAGAGCAACTGGAACATGTTGATGGTCACTCTTCACAAATGTTTTGCACCCCTGGTTGCATCTCAAATCCAGAATGTGTCTTGAATAAACACATTTAGGTGAGATCATTTATTAACCAATGCCTGGTGAGATTGGTTTTCATTATAAATTTGTGCTTCACAAGCTCTATTATACCACAATCACCTCAGTCTCACGCCAGTTCAATTCTCCAGCAGCAACTTGAGATCAGCATCACAAATATGACTGGACCAGGACATATGTAAATCATCCTCACATAAACCAAAGATCAGCACCACAAACATGACTGGACCGGGACATATGTAAATCATCCTCACATATCCCAAAGATCAGCACCATGAGCCTGACTGGACCAGGACATATGTAAATCATCCTCACATATCCCAAAGATCAGCACCACAAACATGACTGGACCAGGACATATGTAAATCATCCTCACATATCCCAAAGATCAGCACCACGAATATGACTGGACCAGGACATATGTAAATCATCCTCACATATCCCAACGATCAGCACCATGAACATGACTGGACCAGGACATATGTAAATCATCCTCACATATCCAAAAGATTAGCACTATGAACCTGACTGGACCAGGACATATGTAAATCATCCTCACACATCCCAAAAGATCAGCATACGAATTGACTGGACTTACTTTTGGCGGGACATTTTGTCACATATAAAAGATCAACCACAAATCTCAAACCAGGACAATAAATCCTTCATATTAAATCAGCACCACAAATTTTGACTGGACCGGGACATAGTAAATCATCCTCCATCCCCATCAGCATTACTAACATACTGGACCAGGATATTTTAAATCATTTCCCACATATCCCAAAGATCAAGCACCACAAAATAACTGGTCCAGGACAGTTTTAAATGAATCTCTTCCTCACTTTTATCCCATTTGTATTCTGAACACTTCAGCAACCATTGGTTTTCATTATAAATTTGACTGGACAAGGACATATGTAAATCAGTCTCATGCCACATATCCCAATGAGATCAGCATCACAAACATGACTGGACCAGGACATATGTAAATCATCCTCACATACCCCAAAGATCAGCACCACAAACATGACTGGACCAGGACATATGTAAATCATCCTCACATAAACCAAAGATCAGCACCACGAACATGACTGGACCAGGACATATGTAAATCATCCTCACATATCCAAAAGATCAGCACTACAAACCTGACTGGACCGGGACATATGTAAATCATCCTCACATATCCCAAAGATCAGCACCACAAACATGACTGGACCGGGACATATGTAAATCATCCTCACATATCCCAAAGATCAGCACCACAAACATGACTGGACCAGGACATATGTAAATCATCCTCACATATCCCAAAGATCAGCACCACAAACATGACTGGACCAGGACATATGTAAATCCTCCTCACATATCCCAAAGATCAGCACCACGAACATGACTGGACCAGGACATATGTTAATCATCCTCACATATCCCAAAAATCAGCACCACAAACATGACTGGACCAGGACATATGTAAATCCTCCTCACATATCCCAAAGATCAGCACCACGAACATGACTGGACCGGGACAAATGTAAATCATCCTCACATATCCCAAAGGTCCTCATATCTTATCTTACTTTTGGCAGATTTTGTGCTTAAAAATTAACCAGGAAATCAGTCAAACAGACAATAATTTCATTTAAATAAACGACTAGAATTTTAGCACTCCGTAGAGAGCACACCCTCCACCCCATGGCATTACTAAAATACCTAAAATATTTTAGAGTTCATTTCCCCTACCAAATACAACCCACCTCAGAAATCCCAGGTCCACCAAGTTTTATCCCCAATGAATCTCTTCCTCACTTTTGATCTGTATTGACCATTTGTATTCTGAATACTTTAGGATCATCTACCATGTGATTGATTTCTTCAAGTCAAGTCATTGCTTTAAGATTTAATTCAGGTTAAGAATTCATTATTTGAGTTCCTTTCAGGAAAGATTTACATTTCATTATTTTCCATTCATGGTAATTGTTTTGATTTTCTTTGAACCAGAAATCACTTGAATATTGAGATTTTCTTTGACTGCAGAAAATTGATTTTTTGGATTTCCTTTCATGGCATGAATTCATTGTTCAGCACATTCCATTGGAAATTTTCCACTAATTTTAACAGATCTCCCCCTAAAACATACCACTCTCCATTTCTGCCATTCCCCTGTTCCAATATGTCCCAACGTTTAATTACTTCTTCCATAAACAGTGACAAAACCACACACCAAATTTAATCATTGTCAAATCAGTAGTTCTTGAGATATGTTGATGACAGACAATTCACCCCAAAACATCCCCGTTCTCCTATTCTCCTGTTCAATATGTCCCGAAATTAAACCACTTCTTCCTTAAACAGTAAGGAAACAACGCAGCAATTGTAGTCAAAATCCAATCAGTTCTTGAGATATGTTGATGACAAATGGACAAACGCAGGCGAAAACATAACCTTCGTCCAACTTCATTGGCAGAGGTTTTATTGGTGGAGGTAATTATTCAGAAAGTAAGGATGATGGCGCCAACCTTCCAAAGTATACTTTCCACACCAAAAAATAGGATACTATTGTATGTCTATACATTGGAGGGCAATTCAGCAAAGAATCTCTTCTAAGCAACTTATTTACTACTTAGTTTACGACTTATAGTGTACGACTTATAGTTTACGACTTATAGTTTACGACTTATAGTTTACGACTTATAGTTTTAAATAATATGGTCTTATTATCAAAAACAAAATCTCTGATAGCCTCAATGTCTTTGAAATGCCAAACAATGTTATCGAATCAAATCTTCTTCAAAACAGATCAATCACAAGGACAAAACTCATACAAATAATTCATATGAAAATGGAACAAATTCTCCTCCCTGCAGAATAATGAACGAGATAAAAAACAACTTCTCAAATGTTGCAAAAGGCAACAAAAGTACGCACAAGTACTTTCATTTGAACAAACTCATAACATGATGAAAATTCAAGATTAACTTTTCCATTGACTGTGGATATTCATGCTTGATATGAGGCGTCCCCAGGATGACCCAGATATGGCTACGAGCGAGCGAGCGTCTGAATTCATATCTCGCGATATTCATCAAACGAAACAAAACAACAAGCATCAAAGGGAGATGAAATGAAATCTTACGAGGGATGTACGTCGCTTCTCATATGAAAAAATGTCCAAATTTTATATTTCTGTATACCTTTGCAAATGGATATTTGATGTCTCCGATGATATATTTCTTGCGTGAGCAGACAGACAAGACTTGGTGAATTAATATTCTGTCTCCGTACATACCAGGTTTGGTAAACTGGCTTTATAGAAGCTTTTTTCAGACTTGTTTTGTCGCAAAAAATATTATTTGGCTTTTTTGATATTGCATTTGATAACATGGCAGTTTTGTTTGTTTATTGGCTTTTTAGAGACCTTGTTTGGCTGTAAAAAGACTTATTTGGCTTACTTTTCTAGCCTTAAATTTCTCAAAGGCTTTGATGGAGAATAAAAAGAAAGTTGAAATAATTTTTGATAATGTTTCAGACACTTTATATGTTGAATGTTTCCCCTAAAATCATATACTAAAATAGAAAAATAAAATTAAAAAAAACATTTGTTACTTTTAGTACATTGAACTCCTCCCAGAAAGCCTCTGGACTCGTCAAGTGGCCGCCACTCCCTTTCAAAATTTGGAATTTTCTTGACTTGATTATAGTTTGGCCTTTTTTTAATTTTAATTTGGCTTTTTCAAACAGATTTGGCATTTGGCTCTTGGGGCAATCTACCAACCTTGGTATGTAATTATATCAAAAGAGACAACTGTGATACCTGCACAGTGCACGGAATATCTAAATTTCAGAAGAAAAGTTGTATGGATTAATCTTGGCATCTGCATGCTAATTATGATATGATGTGAATCATTTCTTAACTATCAGAATATTATATAAAACATTTGATTGCTGGTCCAGGAGTGCTGAAAGAATCATTCTGTTATTATTTACCTGTTGAGTGCAAGTTTTTGAGAGAAATGATGTTTCAATTTGATGGATTTTACTTATGTGGGGAGTAGGAAAACAAGTTGATGAAGAGAGGGAGGGTTGATAGAGAGGATGGGAGGGAAAGGAGAGGGGATGGGGGGAGGATGGAAGGGATGGGAGAGAGGGATGGGAGGGAGGGATGGGAGGGAGGGATGGGAGGGAGGAGATGGGAGGGGGGAGATGGGAGGGGATGGGATGGTATGGGAGGGAGAGAATGGGAGGGAGGAGATGGGAGGGAGGGATGGGATGGGAGAATGGGAGGGGGAGGGGAGGGGATGGGAGGGGATGGGAGGGATGGGGGGATGGGAGGGAGGGGATGGGAGGAGGGGATGGGAGGGGAGAGGATGGGGGAGAGGATGGGAGGAAGAGGATGGGAGGAAGGGGATGGGAGAGAGGGGATGGGAGGGAGGAGAGAAGGGAGACAGGATATATGGAAGGGAGAGGGGATGGATGGGAGAGGGAGGGGAAGGAAGAAAGTGATTGGAAAGAGGGGGGTGGTAGACAGAAGGATTTTAATGGAGGCAGAGGGGAAAGAGCTCAGATGTTTAAAAAAACTACTGATCCCAAGAAAGAACAATAGATTGATTTAAAATTGATTGAATTTATGACAGCTGCCACTAAAACTTCTCTTTCAGAGAGCTCAAAAGTGATACATGTGATGAATGGACAGGAAAAGACATCTTTACATTATTCTTTATATTTCTTTCCTTAATTTCAGGCTTTGAAAATGATCAGAATGCCATCTCCACCTCGATTTTGATTGGGATAACATATTGCTAAGATTCATTGGGATAACATATTGCTAAGATCCATTGGGATAACATATTGCTAAGATCCATTGGGATAACATATTGCTAAGATCCATTGGGATAACATATTGCTAAGATCCATTGGGATAACATATTGCTAAGATCCAAAATTGATTTTGGCAGAATTTGTTATTCTGCTTAAAGCAATTATAGTGAATGAGTAAAACATAAAGGTTTGGTAGAAGACTCTAGAGATGGCTTTGCAAGGCTATACATAAAAATATCCATATTTACCACTGAAAAATAAAAAAGATGTAAAATAGTCCAGTTTGAACTAATTTTGATGGGAAGCTTTTAACTTGATATTGATGCACTGTAGCTAATGTTCCATCTAGCTAATGTTCCATCTAGCTAATGTTCCATCTAGCTAATGTTCCATCTAGCTAATGTTCCATCTAGCTATTGTTCCATCTAGCTAATGTTCCATCTAGCTATTGTTCCATCTAGCTATTGTTCCATCTAGCTATTGTTCCATCTAGCTAATGTTCCATCTACCTACTCATAGAAGACCACATCCTCACATAACAAACTTATCATTTTTCAATTTCTTCGCCTGCAATAATCACACAGGTACGTTACCTTCATAAAAAAAGTTCAATAAAGTTTTGGGCAGTGGTGCATAACGGCAATTTACTCTGTCCGCCACACTCCAAGGTTAAAGTATCTAGCGCACATCTTGTGATCAGTCTATGCCGAATTCCAGCATGTAATCTATGAGGACATAAATCAATTCCTAAACTAATGTTGAAGAGGATGGATGCCGATTGAGATGAAATGCTTGGGGCATAAACCATACCGAAGATGAAGGAATAATGTCAGTATTTAGACATATCTAAAAATATGACAAGGTGGAAAAACATAATTTACAGCTGATCACCGTAAAATATGATTTCCGTTACGTTAGCGGAGGTGGGAAATGATGCAGGATGCGGAACAACAACATTTGTGCTTCAGAAGAAACTTACAACCTGCTGTTTGCAATTAGGCTTTCAAGTCTTCAATAATATTTGTTTCTCTACATATTGTAGGGAGGGGAAGGGGAAGGCAGGGGGAATTACATATTGTAGAGAGGGAAGGGAAGGGAAGGGGAAGGGAAGGGAGGGGAAGGGAAGGGAGGGGAATTACATATTGTAGGGAGGGAAGGGGAAGGGAGGGGGAATTACATATTGTAAGAAGGTGGGAAGGGAGGGGAAGTACATATTGTAGGAAGGGGAAGGGGAAGGGAGGGGAATTACATATTGTAGGGAGGAAGGGGAAGGGAGAGGAATTGCATATTGTAGGGAGGGGAAGGGAGGGGAATTACATATTGTATGGAGGGGAAAGGAAAGGGGAAATGGAGGGTAATCAGAGAGAGGGTGTGAAGAGGGGAGGGTAGATGGAGGGCAAGGGAGGGGAGCTAGGCAAGAGGCAGGAGCGATGGGATAGAGGGGTGGGAGGGAGGGGATGAGATGGGAGTAAGAGGAATGGGACAAAAGGGGATGGGAGAGAAAGGGATGGGGTGCATGGGGGTACAATATTTGAATTGTTATCTACCATTGTGATCCTTTTACTGACCTCTTTCATCTACAATGGACATGCTTGATCCCTTAAATCATCTTTAAAGTGGTTAATCAAAACACTTTTTATTAGAGTGTAAATTCAAAGCAATAAACGACTACAGCCCCTTTCCCCAATCCTTGCATTCATACTTTTCAAAATGATACAAGAAGCTGCGACTTCCTCATTAACTTCTAATATTATCTGGCTGTCAATTTTAATGTAATGTGCTTGATGGACAACATCAATAAAGTGTGAGAATAGCATAGTTTTGTATCTTGTTTGGTTTTTTCGAAGAAAACATTGATTAAAGAAGTCACAGTACTATTCAACTGAAGCATTCTTATATTTGCAGCAGAAGTGAAAAAATAGTTACTTCCAGAGAAGGAAGTTAAATATCTATGGACAGGTAGAACCAACTTGAGCTTAATGTGGGAAGAAACCATGAGGCATGAGAGTAGCAAAACAAATCATCAAAATTAGTTGAAGTTTACCATTTATTCTAAAGCATTTTGAATTCTGGTTTGCTGATATTTACCGGCACCGCGACAGTCAGCGTCAAATTTGCCAAGGGGCCGGTGTTAAAAACTAAGGTGCTTGAGTTAGGACAGAGAGGAAAGAGAGGTGAGGAGGGAGAGAAGGTGGATAAGGGAAAGAAGTTAAGATAATAAAAGAAAGGTGAGGAAGGTAAGGCAGGGAAGGGAAAAAAGGGAGGTTTAGATCAGGTGGAATAAATTGCTGTTGCGGAGAAAGGTGATGAAGTTGGAGGTAGGATTGTTCTTGAAATGATCAGAAATTGAGATGGAGGGAAAGGTGTTGAATTTTGAATTTGAAGTTTTTTGAAAACTTTATCCTACTTGAAACAGTGAATAATTTACTGTAGAAAAAGCAGAAACTGAATTTGAAGGAAAAAAATCAATAGAATTAATTATATTGACAACTTTTAAATTCCTTCATTAAACTAGTCTATCGTTGATCTTAGATCAACTATGAAACAATCACTCTTGATGATAGTTCCGCTCATAATCAGATCATTTGCTTAAATCATATTTTCTGTATGTCACTTGCCAGTTAACACATCCCCTTAGAATAATACCAAATAATTGAATTACCATAATCAATCATTTTCATGTCAATTTAGCCGTTTTATCCTGAAATACAATTTCAAATTGCAGAGATTGACATAGAAACATTGACTTCCTTGAATGCGTCTGTAAATTAATAGATAACGCTGCATCTCAGTGTCAGGGGAACCGTTTTCTTGGAATCTCTCATTTTTAATCAAGTCTTGATGGAAAACCTTGGAAGTCAATTCCCACAACAAGTAAAGAAAGGTATTTTGAACTTATAAAGTAACACTTTGTATAAGAAACATGAAAACTGTGAGTGCTACCGTTTTATCTGAATCAACACTGAAATCATCTTCGGTTTGGATTTAACTGGGCTGTAATACTTTTTAGAAATGTCACTTAATTAGGACTGGTGATATTTATAAGTTATAACAAATTGTTCTGTTTAATGCCTTCACATTAAGAACAGAAAAGTTAGAAAGCAGAACAAAATTAAACTTCTTTTCATTGAATTTTTAAAATATTTAAAAAAGTTTTTGACCAATGGCCTAAAGGAGCACTAGACTGAAAAGTGAGGGCGCATTTTTAGGGGGGTCCCCCCAAAAAATGAGTCCTTATTTAGCACGCAAACAGTATAGTAATTTCTGCTTAATATGTTTATTTGATGAGAGTTTAACGGCACCACAACAGCAAAGGTCAAATTGTGCCTGAGAGGTTAGATCATTCCAGAGGTAGGAAGGAGAGTAAACAGGGGGAGATTGAGAGAAACACAAGAACTAAAAGCCAGAAAGCTGGGATCGAGAGAGGAGGTGTATGGGTGAAAAAATAATGTAGAGGGAGAGGGGGCGGGGAAGGAGGACTAAATATTATTGTAGAGGGAAGCATGATGAAGAAAGGAGATCATTTTATCCATAGGTTTTTTTTTTGGAAGAGCTCGGCTATTGAGTTGTGGGCAGCGAGGAAAGCTCTGGGAAGGTTGAAAAGGGGGCAAGCACGGAGAATGTGATGGACTGTGAGGGTGCAGTGGCAACTGTTCCAGAGGGATGGGAGGGAGCCAATAAGGAGGTAAGAGTGAGTGAGGTGGGTGTGACCTATTTTAAGGCGGGTAATGTGGACGTTGTCAACACGGGATAAATTGTGAATGGTGGGTTTAATCGGAATGGTGGGCTGGATGATGTGGAGTTTGTTATCAATTTGGGAGTCCCATGAGGTTTGCCAGTGGCCACGAACAAGGGAAGCGACAAGCGGTTTGATGTCAGAAAATGTTTTGGGGAAAGGGGTAGGGGGAAGTGTAAGGGCAAGCTTAGCAGCTGCATAAGTGCTGTCATTGCCAGGGATGCCAACATGGCTGGGTATCCAGAAGAAAATAATATGTTTCCTACGGAAGGGGCGAAAGGAGTTTCGAAGGATGAGATGGATATCTAAGTGACCTTTGCCATCACATCGTCTATGGGCTATGGAGTCATGAAGTTGATAGTTTGTTTGTTTGATGAGGTCTTAACGGCACCACGACAACGAGGGTCAAATTGTGCCTGAGAGGTCAGATCATTCTAGAGGTAGGAAAGTTGATAGATCTGTTGTTGATAATATAATCTGTGATATTCGCAAAAATGAGCGCCCCCACCTTTCGGTCCAGTGCTCCGTTAATGTAATTTTTCACAATTCTTTATCATTTAACCTTCAAAATCAATTGAGGTAGAAATGGAAGAAATGAACTTTTCTAAGGTCTATGGACATAAATGCAGCAAATCTATAATGGTTGAAAGAGTATCAAAATATCAGCAGATCAATTTTGAAAAAAGCACTTTTAGTTTTTTGAATTATCAGTACAGGAGAATCCTGGACTTTTGGTGTAATAGAAAAAACACCAAAACTCGGAGCTTCGTATTCATTAAGATCCATGGATGCCACCATTTATGTCGTGATAACGCTATCTCAATAGAATTTTTAATAAAAGCACGGTAGTATTTGTGTAATGTAACGTATAATGCATGCACACGGTATCAGCAATGACTAAGCCAACACAGAATCATGTTACGATGTTGTCAGACTATGAGACCAGGAAAGTGACACTTCACATGCTTCAGCAGTGCTAAGTGAGGCCAAACACGGCAACATTTCTTGCTGATATTGCATTTCTACACCTGTTTGAAGGTCAACTAATCCCAAGATCTTTATTTTCAACTAGTTTCATCAACCTTACAGGTAATTCTATGACATGATGTTTGCATTTTGGTGAGATTCTTGGCCTATTTGTTTTCCGAAAATGCATGGACTTTATGTGTGGGAGATGTACATCAAGAAATTGTATCCCTTGGACCACTCCAAACCGACATCCTCGGTTTTATCAAAATCAGGGGTAATCCACACCTTTTAACCTGGGAGCTTCTTCCAATTCAATTGCTAGCAATCAGCTATTGTTACACCATACACAACACAGGGGTAATCCATACCTTCCAACCTGAGAGCCTCTTCACACTTCCCTTGCTAGCAACCAGCAATTGTTACACTGTACACAATAGGTCATTCATCTGGGGTTGAAGCCATAAACCTCTTTTGAAGTGAGGCAGAACAGTTTGGTCCTTGGCTGATCTTAAAAATAAATATGCATTATATGCATGGAGGAATTTGTGCAATGTCCATGAATGATTGATGTACCATTCCTCCCAAAGAGGGCTATTTCATGACCAGTTTCACAAAAATTTCATTAAACTTAAAAGATTTTTTCTTTTGAACGTTTTTTTTTGTGAAGATTGGTTGTGATTAATCGCTAAATGCTGGCAAATTTTGGCTATTAAACGTTTAGTAAATTAATTGCAAATCAGCAGCACTAATAGCAACATGGTAACTAGGTGGGGCAAACAAATCTCAAATCCGCAATCATGCATTGATATTTAGATGTTCATGTGGCCTGCAGACCGCAAGCTTTGATCCATCTATGGCACTTTTCCGGATCTTCGAGTTTTTAGCAAAAGGAATAAACAAAATTATGTTTGCTAACCATTCTGGATAACAGGAATCGGATTTACAAAGCCCCTTAGCAAGCCTGTACGCACAACTGTTGTTCAACATCTTGTCTGTCACTCTGTCTGTTTGTGCAGAAGTTTGGCTTGTGCAGTATATTGCATTGACTGCATAAGCGCATGCTGCTAGCTAGCTGTACTGTACCAGTACTGCATAGGATTTTTGCCCCACTTAGTTACGCAGATTTAGTTGCTAAGCAAATTCGTGCACTGATTGGTTGACAAAGCTGTCAATCATCTAACTCAGAGCGGTCAATTGAACTCTAAGCCATTAACCTAAAAAGCAAATTGGAACCTACTTGTTAAAAGCTTATTCTGCAAATACATACAAGAAAGCTGATGACACTATTTTGTTTATGCGAAAAAAAATATTAAAAAATTGGCAATCGAGAAAGAACTGGATCACAAGGATAAATCAAATAAGTGAGGAAATAGGCAAATAACAATTTACACAGGAATGGAAATTGAAAAGAACACCAATGTGGTCTCCTAGGATATATGGAGAAGTACCAAGTCCTTCCGTCTTCAAGAACAGGAAATTACATGTCTGGGGTTAGAGGATAGAACTACGCAGTGACTTGTAGTCTGGACTCATACAAGTCATATACGAGCCTTTATTGCTGACCAAACTAATGAGTGTTACAAGCCAACCTGTTAAAATGACTATCTGTGCCAAGAAATTTTGACAGATACTTTATTAGAGGGCAGTATTTCAAAATGATTTAGGCTATTTGAGACTGGTATGGGTTTAAGTGTAAAGAAATTGAATTATCAACAAGAAAATAAGTTTTGATTAAGAGAATGTATGAAATTGATTATATTCATTTTGAAGCACAACTGAAGCACAACTGATAACACAACTGAAGCACAACTGATAACACAACTGAAGCACAACTGATAACACAACTAAAGCACAACTGATAACACAACTGATAACACAACTGAAGCACAACTGATAACACAACTGAAGCACAACTGATAACACAACTGAAGCACAACTGATAACACAACTGAAGCACAACTGATAACACAACTGAAGCACAACTGATAACACAACTGAAGCACAACTTATAACACAACTGAAGCACAACTGATAACACAACTAAAGCACAACTGATAACACAACTGAAGCACAACTGATAACTGGGATATGCTTGAAGGAAGAGCATTACATTCTGAGTAAAACAGATTACTTTATTTCTGAGTTTAGCTGATCAAATTTCAAAGAACTTACTTAATATACAGTATGTGCAAAATGTTTGACAGTAATTTGAAGGCACACCCCCCTCCCCCAAGGTCTTTATGTAATTCTGTCATATTACCCAGAAAATAGTTTATGCTCAAAGGCAAGATATATCTTGTGAACGCAGAGATTAAATATAGGACAATTTAACATTTCTGATTGGTCCAATATTTACATAATCACCAACAATTAAAGGAGCACTAGGCCAAAAAGTAAGGGCTTATTTTTAGGGGTCCCCCAAGAAATCAGAGGTTTATCTAGCGTGCAATGCTTTTCTTGTTAATATTCAAGTGACCTTTGTATTCACGTCGTCTGTGGGCTATGGAGGCAAGAAGTTTATCGATCTGTTGTAGATAATATGTCTGTGAAATTTGCAAAAACAAGCGCCCTGACTTTCCAGTCTAGTGTTCCTTTGAGTCAATCAATTACAGTGCAGTGATGTTACTAGTGTGTTTCAGATTCATTTGTGACAGATCAAGCAATTACTTTGAGACAAGATCCCATCTTTAAGTTTCTAGAATTAAAGTCATATGCAGATGTGCTCCTTCAAATTTGAAAATGGACATGTATTCAAATGCTAACATCATTGATTAAGAAACTGAGTTTTTGCATAGTGTCATGTGATCTAATCCCAACATACAAGAGATTTCGTATGCAGACACCACATGCACCCATGTATTTGGACGCCTGTACGTAAAAAGGGCAAAACTCATGAAAAGGGCACTTTCTGTTACGTCACTTGGGTAAACATGGTGAGAAACAATTGAAAGAAAACTTCCCACAAAGGACACTTCTTGCCCCATGGAATTGAATTCCTTTTTGCTGATGTTGCCCCTGTGTGTTGCTGTTGCCCCTGTGTGTTGCTGTTGCCCCTGTGTGTTGCTGTTGCCCCTGTGTGTTGCCGTTGCCCCTGTGTGTTGCTGTTGCCCCTGTGTGTTGCTGTTGCCCCTGTGTGTTGTTGTTGCCCCTGTGTGTTGCTGTTGCTCCTGTGTGTTGCTGTTGCCCCTGTGTGTTGCTGTTGCCCGTGTGTTGCTGTTGCTCCTGTGTGTTGCTGTTGCCCCTGTGTGTTGCTGTTGCCCATGTGTGATGCTGTTGCCCCTGTGTGTTGCTGTTGCCCCTGTGTGTTGCTGTTGCCCGTGTGTTGCTGTTGCTCCTGTGTGTTGCTGTTGCCCCTGTGTGTTGCTGTTGCCCCCGTGTGTTGCTGTTGCTCCTGTGTGTTGCTGTTGCCCCTGTGTGTTGCTGTTGCCCCTGTGTGTTGCTGTTGCCCCTGTGTGTTGCTGTTGCCCCCGTGTGTTGCTGTTGCTCCTGTGTGTTGCTGTTGCCCCTGTGTGTTGCTGTTGCCCCTGTGTGTTGCTGTTGCCCCTGTGTGTTGCTGTTGCCCCTGTGTGTGCTGTTGCTCCTGTGTGTTGCTGTTGCCCCGTGTGTTGCTGTTGCTCCTGTGTGTTGCTGTTGCCCCCGTGTGTTGCTGTTGCCCATGTGTGTTGCTGTTGCCCCTGTGTGTTGCTGTTGCCCATGTGTGTTGTTGTTGCCCCTGTGTGTTGCTCTTGCCCCTGTGTGTTGGTTGCTGTTTCCCCTGTGTTGCTGTTGCCCCTGTGTGTTGCTGTTGCCCCTGTGTATATACTGCTGTTGCCCCTGTATTGCTGTACATTGCTAATGCCCATGTGTGTTGCATGTTGCCCACATGGTCCCATGGTGCTGGTGTCCTTGCCTCCACCTACCCCCTCCCATGAAACTCTTCTCATTGGGACCACAGCAACCAGATACCATTTTCATACCCATGGCTACCCTTCACCCCCTGACTTAATAAAACCACTTGTATCCAAATGAAAACTTTATGACTTCTAATGATAGACAGCTCAACTTTATCAAATCATGAAACATAAGTAGCAAGGTCCCAAACCAGAGCCCCTAAGTATTTCCTCATTTTCACAGAGACAGTCATAATTCACACACAGGTAAATGTCACCTTGTTAAGTATCATCTCATCTGCCACAATGTTTGAATTCCTTGAGGCAGCGGTTCAGGCTTGGGCACGGGCCTCCTCCATAGTACATTAATCATATCATATCTTATTTGCTACCCACAAGTGTATCTCTTTGCTTCTATGAATCTATCGTTTCGTTCATCAATTTAATTTAACATGTGTTCTACCGTGAATGGACATCCTATCGTTATAGCGGCATCCCTCATAACCAAGACACGTTCTACAGTGAACTGAATTAAATGAAAGGAGGGCAATTATTCACACCCCATAAGTTTGAGACAGAAGCACAAGGCAGTGGTTACAGGAGAAGTCATATTCAAAATATACCAGGCTTGAATTTCCCAGAGTGAGTCCTGCGTTGTGTCCTTAAGCAAGACACTTTATTCCATTTGCTTAAATCTACCCAGCTGTAAATGAGTATTAATGTTGCTGGGGATTTAACCTGTGGTGTCCTGTCTGGGGGAAGGCAGAGGAGGGGGAATTGATTTTGGCTAAGGCACAAAAACCAGTGACAAGCGCAGGTCTTAACATTTAAGGCCATAACACTTTTTTTTCTTTTAATGAAATTTCAGATCAAAAGATGGGAACTGACAACTATTACGTTGACATCTTTTTCGGATATTTTGAAGTCCTATAATCCAAACCCAAAGCCTCTATGGGGCCTAAGACCTGAATACCCTTAAAGCAAGGGGTGCTGACCTGTTTATTCCAATATCAATACAGCTTTACTGGTGGGCAGTGACAAAAATCCTAAACACTTTAGGTGGAGTGAGATTTTAGTAGGAGGGGCAAAACATGATTTGAGGGGTGGGGGCAAAATAAGAACTTAGCCTTTTTTTATTATACATTATTCAATACAAAACAAACAATGATTAGCAAATCTTTGTGGAGCAAGTGCCCCCTCCCCTTGTCCCTATGATGAACCACCCATATATTTGTTTGATGAGGGTTAAATGGCACCACGACAGCGAGGGTCAAATTGTGCCTGAGAGGTTATATCATTCCAGAGGTAGAAGGAAAGATAACAGGGGGAGATTGAGAGAAACATGAGAACTAAAAGCCAGAAAGCTGGTATCGAGAGAGGAGGTGCATGGGTGAAAAAGAAAAAAAAAAGTAGTGGAGAGGGGATGGGAGAGGAGGAATTAAAGATGGTTGTAGTGTAGAGGGAAGCAGGATGAAGGAGATAATTCTATCTAAAGGGTTTTTCTGAATGAGCTCAGCTATTGAGTTGTAGGGAGCGAGGGAAGCTCTAGGTAGGCTGTACAGGGGGCAAGCAAGGAAAATGTGATGGGCTGTAAGGGTGCAGTGGCAATTGTTGCAGAGGAGTTGGGGGGAGCCAATAAGGAGGTGGAAGTGATTGAGGTGGGTGTGACCTATTCTAAGACGGGCAATGTGAACATTGTCGACATGGGAGAGGTTGTGGATGGCGGGTTTTATCAGATTGTTGGGCTGGATGATGTGGAGTTTGTTATCCATTTGGGAGTCCCATGACCTTTGCCAGCAGTCACAAACAAGGGAAGTAATAAGTGGTTTGATGTCAGAAAGGGTTTTGGGAAATGGGGTAGGGGGAGGTTGAGGACAAGCTTAGTCGCTGCATCAGCCCTGTCATTGCCAGGGATGTCAACATGGCTGGGTACCCAGAAGAAAATAATACTTTTCCTGCAGAGGGTGGGCGAAAGCCACCCATAATCATTCACACAAAAGAACACAACCTTTTGAACTTTCAAAACATTTTTGAGAATGTATCATCAAGCACACACTTGATGAAAAAGACACACCTTGCAGAGTACTTTAACCCCCACATTAACCCTTACTCTACCATGCGGCGATAATATCGCCGTTTTGAAACTACCTTTTTCCAAAAATAAAATCGGGACCTTACCAACATTCTATTGGGGTGCAAATAGTTTCATTGCAAAGATCTTGGAAAGATCTTTCAAAAAATTGTATTTTTTTAGGGGTCTATACTCACATTTTTCTGGCAAATTTTGTTCAAACATTCAGAAATTTACCTTTTTGTTTAAAATGTCCCAAAAATGTTTTTTGAAAAATTTACAAAAATTGCTTAGAAAATAAATTTAGATATTTTCTTTTTATATATACTATATAGACAAGTCATATTGTCCAAATTTAATCACATTTTGCTCATACCTGGTCATTATTTTAAATTATTTGTAAAATATGTAAAATTTTGTGATTTTTGGTAATTTTTTGACCCTTTTGTTAAAAAATTGTGTGATCCACCCCTATTTCGTAATGAAAAGTTTCAAACACCATTCTGTAGCGTAAAGAACGTGCTTTGACATGGATTGCTGCAATAAAAGATATACCCCCTCGATCGTTGCTAAAATGTTTTATAGCTAGGTCACTCAAGTTATATTTAGATTTTTTTGACATTTACGTTGAGGCGAGAGAAGAATGTGGATCTCGAATCTTGTTTGAAAGTGAAACTAAGGATTAGGAAAAGTCAGAAGGCTATTGCCAGTGATGGAGATCTTTTAGTACCTGGACCCAACCCAGAAGAGGCCTAAAGATGATCAGAACCAGGTAAAATGATTTTTCAAATTTTTAAAATCGCGAGTGCATTTTTCAAACTTCATGCTTACTAACGTTACTCGTTAGGCTTAACGTTAGGCATAGCTAATGTTAGTTCTGATCCGTTCAAAATTAAGCAAAAGCAGTGTAATTTAGCTGGGATTATTTACTTGTAATGATTATAAACAAGTAAATGGGTCACTAAAATTCGACGTGGTTAACATGAATTGTTTTATTATAGTAATTTTGGATGAAACTTTACAGATCAATCTTTGACTTGTAAGGCAACAGTACCCATATACCTATTTCGCAAATTCTCGATTCCATGTTGTGAGGTTGTGGTGCAGTGGAGTAGGATTAAAATTTTAAGGGAAAGGGTCCCATGTTGTTGAAAGAGAGACATGTTGGGACAAGATACAATGGTGGGGGCCAAGCTGTCCCATGTAGGGGGAAGTTATTTTCTTTGAAGGAATTTGGATCCTGGAAGAGGGCTATATATTTTTTTCTTTTTTTTGAGGGGGATGGCATTTCCCCTGGTTCCCCTCCCAATATAAATAAGCCAGAACCCCATCCCACCCCCAACCCCTGTATTTCCATGGAAACAGTTGAAATTATACTTCTCTGAAGGATTTTCCTCTATTTGGACAAATTTATTGACATTTCATATGCGGTACCAACTCACTGAAGGATTCCAAGTTTAGCAACGTCAACAAGATTACTGATGTTTTGAAACATTTAAGTACCTTTTCACCAAGAATTCCTGCAGGATTCAACAAAAATAAATTTCTACAAGACTTTCAGTATATCCTGAATAAACATGATTATTTTCAAGGCTTCCGATGGCTAAAAATGATTCATGAACTGAACATTTTAGGCCTGTGCATATTAAATGAGGTAAATTAGCTAATTTGCATATCATTTGCATAACATTTTTTTAATTGAAATTTTGGTGTAAACATTTCCTTTTTACATTATATTAGTTGTGTGCATCATAAAAAGGAATGCATGTTTATAGGAGAGTATAGTGCCAAATCCTATCAGATAGATCATTGGCAAAATCAGAGGTCAATTTTTAGGCCAAAAAAGGTCAACAAAATTAAAATTGACGTATGAATTTTTGTCTTTCTACAAAAAAATCAAAAGTACTATCAAATGAAAGGTCCTTCTTTCAACAATTCATAAATTTTATCAACATTTTTTTCTAATTAGCCACAAGAAAGCAAAATATCACAAAGATAGCAGTTTTAGGACATCTAATAATCTCAATCAATGACCTCATTTGCAGAAATTTGCATAATTCACCAGATAATTATGCAAACCAACATAAAGTTCAAAGTCTTAGCTTGCATATAACATAAACTTATTACAGTAGAAAATGAACATAAATTTGTGAAAAAGCTCCCTTTCCAAAAAGTTCCCTAAAATAACACTTGTAATCTCAAATGCTCTGGTAGAGTAAGGGTTAATAACATCGCCTTGAATAGAGACAACGACTTCAAATGATTTTTCAAAAAGATCATTTTCATCTTCCGCATTCATTGATGGATACCTCTTATATGAACAAAAACAGATGAATATTAGACAAAAACGCTTGAGGATGAATAATCAAATTCTGTTTGTGCTCATTTTGTTTTTAAAACTTAAAAGATCAAACAATTCCAATTGTTCTTCCCTTGGCAACGCATAATAATGAAAGTTCAAAACATCTCAGAAAATGTGAAAAAGCTTTTTAAAAAGCTGGCTCAGTGAACTGAAGTTTCATATATTATTGGTTTATTGTACTTCTTGGAAAATTTCTGCTAAGTGTTTGTGGATCAGTGGCAGCCAAGTCAGGTAGTGAGCAAATGTGACAATGTTAGATGGCATATAACCCAAGGAACACAAATCTCATACAAGGTGGGGTGGGGAAATTGTTGCATCACATTATAGGAGGCAAGAATGAAGTGTTATTGTTACAAAGGTACAGTACAGCCCAAATGCAAGCTTAATGCATAGGTGGGATTTGAAGGAGAGGGGGGGAGGGGGGACTTCCACCCACTTTTTGCTGAATTTATATCTTTTGTTTAGTGATTTTTTGCATTTAAAGTAACTAACCGTACCTTGTCCCACAAGTTCATAAAGTTCAAATTCACCACAGTTAAAGTTCAGTGTGAGAGCTATCTGTGAAAGCTCAGTGACAAAGCTTGCTCGATCACGGTGAAAGCACAGTGCAAAAGCTCACTGTGAAAGATAACCGTGAACACTTAGAGAAAAAGCTGACCATAAAACCTCCAGTGTAACAGCTCATTGAAAGCTCACTGTGAGAGATAACCATGAAAGCTCACTGTAAAAGCTAAGTGTGAAATATTAGAGTGAAAGATCACTGTGAGAGCTCATAATAAAATAATCTAGGAAAGCTTACCGGTAAAACTGAATCCATATGCTGCGTATGCCGCTGCTGTACCAGCAACAGCACCAGCACGGGCGCCCGCAATGGCAGCCGCAACAGTGCCTTTCCTGGGCCTTGCTTGACGACCTGCTGATTTCTTGTTTGGGCCTAGTTTTATTCTTGATCGGGCCCTATTCCTCTTTGACATGGAAACAGGTTGCTGTCCAGTGCCATCTGTGAATGAGAACGACAAGAGTTATGATAACGGATAATTGCACATGATGCAAATCAATTAAAATAGACCAGCATTAGAGGGCAAATACTCTACATTCTATCTAGTATTGAGATGCTGAATGACGTGATACATATTAATTTTTTATTTTTGCTTTATAGGAAGTTGAAAGCATCACAATAATATCAAAAAAAAACAATACACAAAGGACAACTTTGTACTAAATGACTCTTTGGGAAATATTGGGGGAAGGGGACAAGGGCAGGGTAGAGGGGTAGCCACTTTTCTGCATAAACACTTAAGTTCTAATGGCAACTCCATGTTCTTACTGCTTAATCAACCCAGTCTGGAATATCAATTGAAAGCAAACCCTTAGAGAAATATTAGTTTGCAGCAAGCTTGCAACAAGCATGCTGCAAGTTGCAGCAAGCATGATGCAAGCTAGTATTTGGACAAATTAGTTTGCGCAAGCTAGCAAAAACAATCTGCAAACTTGCGCAAGCTTAGTAAACTTTCTGCAAGCTTGCGCAAGCTAACAAATATTTTATTTGGAACAAATACTAGCTTGTTGCTGGAAGCTAAAATTGATGTAAGGAAATTCTGATCTAGTAATATACTCTACAAAAAAAAAAAATACTTTTGGATTCTTTTGACCCCAACAATAACTAAAGTATCTTAACTGGACATAACCTTGACCCTTTATATTCGTATCTACCATGCAAAGAAATAGAATAAATGTTTCTTTTAAAAAAAGGTCTTTAAAAACCACCAAAACCTTCATGCCATTGGTGGTTATTCACATCGGGAATGACCTTCACAAGAACAACGCAAATCATTTTCCAATCTGTTTTAATTCTGACCGCGTTCTGATAGCGCCAAGAGACCTCCACAATCCACCATTCATGACATACAGCCGTATGACTAAAGTTTTGCATCGTGCAAGTATTGACAAAACCACATGAATTTGACAATTTTTATTACAGCCTCGTTTTATTGACAAGATGAACAACCAATTAAATTATTGCGGTTACGGAAGATGTAAACCATCACTTTCGAGAGTTCTCTACTTTTATGTCTGTAGTTTCACAGATATTTTGTGTATAATGAACGATGAAACTGAGTTTTGCATCTTGCCGCTAAATAATGAACATAGGATATGTTGAATATGAGATACTTTTCAGCTGGTTACATAGGAAAAAGAGGGACTTAGCTGATGTTAAGATGACCTCCTCTTTAAATATATACATCAGCCAAATGATTTTATTACTGAAAACCAGATTACTTATATTAAAAGGAAATTTCGATCGAAAAAGTGAAGACGTCCTATTTTCAAATAATCAAAGGTTTCATGTTTAGAAGTGTCGTTGAAAACTGAATTAAGCGTTTATTAGAAATGTTTACAGTTGATTTGAACATTGATGTCAAAGTTTGAAAGCTGAATCCATCCGAGCTATTAGGCTCATAGAGCCGGTGCTTATCTTTGGATTCCATGGCGCAATTGGATGAAAGTACATGACTCCCCCAGGATGGGATGCCAATCCATCGCAGTATAATTCCCCAGCAGTGCTAGTACTCATTTTACAGCTGAGTGGACTTATGCAATTAGAGTTAAGTGTCTTGCTCAGGGACACAACGCAGCGCTCAGGACAGGAGTCGAACCGGGTACCTTTCAAAACGAGCTTGACTCCTTAACCACTGAGCCAGTGCACCTTTGATATCAAGGTTATCAACAAGATAAGAAGTATGGAAAGTGTATTTGAGTATATTCTACACCCCACATTAAAAGTAAATGAAACAAGCCCCCATTCTCCCTTTCAATGTTGGCTCGGAATTCTGCATGCTGTGATTAGGCGCAACATTGAAAGGGGGAGAGGGGGGCTTGAGTTGATCTAAGGTTTTTGTTTAATTTGTTTTGTCGGGAATTGTAGGGACCTTCTGAGTAACACACCCTCACATTTCTGCAAAGTGGTCTTTTTGAGATAAAAGCATCTTTGACCACAATCAATGTAACGATGATGATGATGATCGATGCACGATTACAAGAAATGGAAAAGGATGATAGTGGTGGTGATGACAACAGTGGAGGTGGTGATGATGATGGTGGAGGTGGTGATGATGATGGTAAAGGTGGTGATGACTACATCTGTAAAATCGATGAGCACATACGATGCTGATGCATGATTGCAAGAGGAAATGGAAAAGGAAGATCATGCATGGTGATATAATGGCAATGGTCGAGGTGGTTGTGATGGAGTTGGTGATATTGGTGGAGGTGGTGAGGACCATGATGGTAGGACTTCATGATGGTGTTTGGAGGTGATGGTGGTGGAGTGATTGGTAATGGTGGTAGAGTGGTGATAGTATAAGAGTGATAATGGTGTACATTTGGTAATCATGATGATGGTGGTGGCGTGGTAATGAGATGATAATGATGGTGTTGATGAAGATGGTGATGATATGAAGGAGACAGTGATGAATTTGGTGATGGTGATGACTATCAGAAGCAGCAATACTGATGAAGACAAAACTGAAGAAACATAAGATGAAAACTACATCACTGTGATCACCATCTATGACATCACCGAGGATGTTATTTCATGGATACACAGTACAAAAGTCAAAGTCATATCAGCGAACCACCATTATAAGAAGACAGATCCCTGATTAATGTTATTACCATAAGTTATTGTGCCAACAGTATCTAATTTCCATACAGCTCCTTTCAATATACCAATAAAGAAAAAGCATACAAACAAAAAACCAACAATACCACCAATGTTGATGCCAACAAATAACGTTTCTATGACAACAACAAATTGCAAAAATGTCTCAATTGTCTCACTTTTTTCCACAAATTTTGCTTCTAAAATCAAATAAAAAGCTCTTAATTGCGCATAGAGCTTTGCGTAGGTTTCACCTGAGCAACCACTTAATGATCTGGCAGCCTTGTGAATTATCGGCTTCATTAATCGTTTCCTTCCGATACAGAGTTGAACCTCAAACAATTGGCATGCTTCATTGAATTCTAACATAATAAACACTCTCAGTTGTACTCGCATGACATACTGATTAATGAGGGGTTTCTTCCAGAAAAGAAACTGATTATACGTTGAAAAATCTACATTGATAATTAAAAGCAATTGTCTGGACCACCGGAAGTCCACCCCCAACCCAAGCCCGCCAGTGACAAATAAAGCTCGAGTAGCCAGGAGGGTTGGGGGTGGGGGGTAGGGGGGAGAAGGGTTGCAATTGGGCAAACTAATATATTACAAAGAAAAATGATAGATTTTATTACCTGACAGAAATAAATCAGTATTTAGTTTCAACATATTTAAAAACAAATTACTATGGACAAAGTCATCACCAAATTCAGGTGATATTTATGAAGGTCATCACAAAATTTGGGCGATATCTAACCTTATAACCAACTGGTTAGATCAATTGGTAGAGTACACCACTGTGAGGTCTGTAGAAAAATCACATACTTCTTTTATTCTTAAAGTCTCTCTGACATTAATATTCGTCTAGCTTCACCTAAACTAAACATGGTTTTTCTTCCATTATACTTCTTGCCACGAGACTGTCATGTCATTAAACAGAAATGTTCAAATGTTCTGAAAAAATTAACATGCCACTTTAAATACTAACAACAACTGTGACACGAGGAATAATAATAGTACTCTTATACAGTGCTTTTCTTCACAACAAGCATACTCAAAGTGCGTAACAATGGCAATTCATATTCTCTGGCAGCAGCTCAAAATCAGCGCCATTAACTGAACTGGGAGAGATGGAAAAAGAATTAGCACCGCGTTTTCATGCTTCTCTTCTCAAATAGTGTTCAGAAAACCATACAGACGGTGACTCTACTGCTGTCGGGACCACCATTTTATGTCCTCATAAGATGGATTGTGAGCGCCATCGGACCACCATTTTATGTCCTCATAAGATGGATTGTGAGTGCCATCCAACCAATGTCCACTTCTCCCAAAGGAGCACCTGGTGAGGCAGATGACATACTTCTAGAAAGTGATCACCTGTAGTAAAACTTCACCAAAAATATAATATGGACTGAGTGTTCCTTTAAGTACAGATGTCAATCACTAAATCTTCCTTCATCTATTTGGAAATTTTAGAAAAACACAAGGACATCAAGTCTTACTGAATGCACAGAAGCGTGACTTCGGCCATTCATAAATAAAGTCAACATAACTGGGTCAGAACCTGTTTCTTTGATTGATTGAGCCAGGGCATTGACTATGACAATGCATGCTTATTGCTGTATCACTAGTATATGTACATAGATATAGAAGAAAAGATGGATGGAATGAAGAACAAAAGAAAAATTGCTCAGCAAACTTAACTTTCAGGGTTCACAATGCTTTACTTCTGAACCAAATGTTCCAGAATAGTAAGAACATGTGCTTGACCCAAGAGAATCATTCAAATATCCTTTTCCGATGACTTTGACTTTCATTCCCACTTCATCCACCCTCAGACCAGGGAGCTGTTACTTTGTCTCAGTAACAGCTTCCTGCTTGGACCACATCCTGCCATTGTTCAGTATGATCATTTACCCTACACTAGTTACCATCCCTCACTCTGCCCTCAGGCTATCATCCCCATCATTACCTCTAGAGTCACAAATATACATAACAATTGGTATTTACAAAAATAGGCAGGGCCGCCGGGAGGATCGAGGGGCCCGGGATACTTATAATCTGGGCCCCTCCATATTGGAAAATCCTGAAGAGCAAAAAAAAAAAAAAAAAAAAATATCACCAATATGGTTCCAATTTTACACCAGTTTTTGCCACTGTCACGAACAAGCATGGGTTTTTCGCCAACTTTTGGGGCCTGCTGTTTGAACGCACATTCCGTATGGCCTTTATGCCCCGGGTCCCATAGGACTCTGAGCCAATGCCCCCCTTACCCCTTTCTCTGTTGTACTGCGCCAAGATAACATTTTTAGCTTGTGCAAGTGTGCTGCAAGCTTACAGCAAGTATGCTACAAGCTAGTATTTGGAACAAATGGTAACTTGCGCAAGCTAACACTAGCTTGCGCAAGCTAGCATGAAATATTTGTCAGCTTGTGTAAGCTTGCAGAAATCATGCTAGCTTGCAGATAGTTTTTGCTAGCTTGCGTAAGCTAATTTGTTCCAAATACTAGCTTGCAGCATGCCCCCATAAGAATGGCTACACTCACGCATGTGTCTCACATACATTTCTCCACCGTAAAACCCAAACCCATGTTCATACAAAATACTTCACATCAAGATGCTGCTATTCTTAACCAATTAAAGACAATACGTCCAAGATAATACCTGCATCTTTTTCTCACATTCGCACATCTGTCTCTCATATGGGTATACCAAGGAGAAAAACAAATCCAGGGGCTAATTAGGCAAATTCTTCTTCCTCTGACGGAGCTTTACAACCACAGCTAATTTCCCCATTACTTCCTAACATATTTGCACTTTAAGCTTTAACCGCTGAACTAAAGAAACAGAACGAGGGAGTACCATACAGGCATGTAAAATGCTCTGAAAGCAGTGTTTGCAGTATTGCATGTACGCCAGTATAACATATCTTTTGCTGCACCTGCTTCAAGATCAGTGGCGGTGCTACGGAGCGGAGGGATGGGGCATCCAATTAACTCTTTAACCACTGCAAATGGAAGGGGAATCAATCAACTCTTTAACCACTGCAAATAGGATGGGGAGGGGGAATCCAATCAACTCTTTAACCACTGCAAATGGGGGGGATCTAATCAACTCCGTAACCAATGCGAAAGTGAGATCACAAATATGTAACAGATTTACTTGTGAAACCAGTCAATCAATTTTCTTAGGATAAAATTTTTCTTTAAAAAGAGGGAAGGACCAACACCAGCCATATTTTGATGTTTCCTTCCCTGGAAATCTGTCTGGTTTTCAAACAACTTAGCTAACGTATCCTTGGGGTGGTACCCTTTTAATAAGAAGATCAAAGATTGAGAATAGGTATAAGGTGCATGCTTAAAGTCTATGGATATCAACAAATTTGTGTAAGGTTCCCTTACAGAAATGTTTAGCTTGCGGCACGCTTGTGACAAGCTAACAATTTTTAGCTTGCGCAAGCATGCTGCAAGCTTGCAGCAAGTGTGCTGCAAGCAAGTATTTGGAACAAATATCTTGCTGGCTTGCGCAAGCTGACATTAGCTTGCATTAGTTAGCATCAACTATTGTTAGCTTGCACAAGCTTGAAAACAGTTTTGCTAGCTTGCGGATAGTTTCTGCTAGCTTGCACAGGCTAATTTGTTCCAAATACTAGCAGCATACTTGCGCAAGCTAAAAATTGTTAGCTTGTCGTGATTGTGCTGCAAGCTTGCTGCAAGCTAATATTTCTGTAAGGGTTTGTTTTGCATAAGGACAACTGAAAGGACAGATATTGTTCTAATGTGGGTTAAAAACACACTTGAATTCAATGTTTTCTGATTAATTGAAAAATTCTAGACAAATAATACACAACTTTAAACTTAAATATCTTATTAACGGAACTATATTTTTGAATAATTTCTTCACCATTTTGTTTCATGAGAGATCAACTTGCATAAATCACTGAACTAATCATTTAAGAAAAGTTGGTAAATGGTAAAGAATTATTTAGAAAATAAGAAAATAGTGGATCATGATCATTTTGGAAATTAAGATAAAAAAATAACTAAAAAATAATTGCAAATGTTTAGCACATTTGTCAACCTCCCCCCTGAACAAAATGTACTGACCCAACCCAGGTCACTTTACCCTTTCCTCATTCCCTAATGGTTTGCAAAAAAAAAAAACATGACTAAATTTTAAGCATCTTCCTTATTTTCAATATCTGAACTCCATATCATCAAGCAGTAATTATTTCTAAATAACAACTCCCTGAAAACTTTTCTGAAAAGATAAAATACGCTAAAAATGTTGTCCTCGGCAGATGATACTGCAAGTCATTTATTGAAGTCTGTATTTATACATGCTGTCAATTGCACAACTCATCTAGGGCACCCTAGTTAATTTACAGCTTGAACATTCTTCCCTTGATTAGACTGAACAATTATCAGCAGTAATGATGCACTAATTGAAAGAAGAAATTAGATCTTAGGAGAGCTGGATGTGATGAGAAGATGGGTTTGGACATGGCTGGGCAACCGAGGAGTTATGTACAAGAGAGCTATGGGAGAACTGCAGTTCAGTTGAGGATCATGGCCATTTTGTAGGCAATGAGAAGAGGTTGGGACATAGTTGGGCAATGACATATACTGAGGAGGTACAAGAACAAGTACAACAGAGAGCTATGGGAGGACTGCAGTTAGTTGATGATCATGGCCATTTTGTAGACAATGAGAAGAGATGGGTTGGGACATAGTTGGGCAATGACATATACTGAGGAGGTACAGGAACAAGTACAACAGAGAGCTATGGGAGGACTGCAGTTAGTTGATGATCATGGCCATTTTGTAGACAATGAGAAGAGATGGGTTGGGCTGAGTTGGGCAACAAAATATACTGAGGACTTACAAGAACAAGTACAACAGAGAGCTATGGGAGGACTGCAGTTAGTTGATGATCATGGCCATTTTATAGACAATGAGAAGAGATGGGTTGGGGTGAGTTGGGCAACAAAATATACTGAGGAGTTACAAGATCAAGTACAACAGAGAGCTATGGGAGGACTGCAGTTAATTGATGATCATGGCCATTTTGTAGACAATGAGAAGAGATGGGTTGGGACATAGTTGGGCAACAAAATATACTGAGGAGTTACAAGAACAAGTACAACAGAGAGCTATGGGAGGACTGCAGTTAGTTGATGATCATGGCCATTTTGTAGACAATGAGAAGAGATGGGTTGGGACATAGTTGGGCAATGACATATACTGAGGAGTTACAAGAACAAGTACAACAGAGAGCTATGGGAGGACTGCAGCTAGTTGATGATCATGGCCATTTTTTACAATTGTGCAGCAGTAGAAAATAAAACGGAGAAAACATACTAGTAGAATTGAGGAACTTTTAGGTATGACAAGGCGAACAGCTAAAATCTTTTGACTTCATTCCTGATCTAAGTCACATGATGGGAAAGTGTATTCCTGCTAGAATTTGATTGGGAGTACGGTAAAGACTAACAATATTTTGGTCAGCATTTTCTGCACCACTTCAAAGAACTATGATTCTAGACAGTTTAATACAAAACAATGGATTTGCAGAAGAAAATATCTAGGTCCTTCAGTTACAAATCACACAATTTGCATACACTGTAAAATATGCACATCGATGCCTGATTCTCAAAAACGTTTGTTGAAAATAGCAAAAGCACCTCAAATTCAGTTCAAAACTGATTATTTTACAGGCTTTAAGCAAAGAGCTTCTACAAAGAGCTTCTACACAGCTCTTTGCTTTAAGACATATATCTTTAAGTTAGTGAAATTCTTTGACCTTTGGTAGATGCGTAAAGTAACTATTCAAAGATTACAATGACTGTTTCACTGAGAATATGATTTGTTTCATGTACATAATTAGTCAGAAGCCAATTGACCTTCATATAATTCATAAATTCATTTTAAGATGGATTTTTGTTTAATCTCACCTACTTAACAAAGCTTTAAATTCTTGGAAGCTTAGTCTGTATCTATTATAGTTGTTTAAAGTCAACTGATTTTTGGATAGGTGCAAAAAATTGTGATATATGAAAAGGAAGAATTCTTAACATATTTTAATGAAAATCCAATTTAATTGGAAATCCCATTCAATTTCCGTGAAAGTTCCATAAATTTTGGAAAATTTGAATTTCAGGAATTTTTCTTGATTTTGAGAAACAATTCAGGAAATTTTGACCATTTGTTGGAAAATTTTGACCATTTGTTGGGAAATCTTAGGTAGTTTTGGGGAATTTCGATAAATTTTACGAAAATATCCAATAAATTTAGCACATTTGAAAATTTATGTTTCCAAATTCACCTCCCAACTGGGCAGAAAGCATGCAGTCAGGAAATGAAATTCACTTGGGGAGGAGGGGGGGGGGGGGGAGGAGCAGCTTTTTGGGGGAGGGAGGGGCAGCATTTGGGAGTGGAAGGCAGCTTTCCCCCTGCCCTCCGGCTTCCTACGCCTCTGTTTATATATATTGAAAAGAGAATTTTGTGGCTGAGCAGTTGAAGCCTGTGGTTAGGTCTCCAGCAAATGCTTCACTACGTATCATTAAAACTTTTACAGGTGTCTTGATATAAATATAACGCAACTCTCTCATGATGTGTTAAACATCAAACAAACAAAAAATCTCAAAACTTTTTAGGAGGATTATTTAAAGGAGCAGGTGGCCAAAAAGTGGGGGCTTTTAATTTTGGAGTCTCAAGAAAATTCAAACACACTTTTCGGGCATGTGATGGTACTTCAAAACTGTCAATCAGAATATTCCAAATAATTATATATATAACTTATGAATACTAAAGTAATAGGAAATAGTGATGGTCAAGTTTGAATAAATGAGTCATGACCTACATGTACGTATCCTTCCATACTGCAAAGAACAATTATATAACCACTCATATCACAATTAACCTCACTAAGTTAGTTGATTAACAGCTTTTTCAACCAATCAACGAATTAATTTGCGTAGCAACAAAATCTGCATAACCAAGTGGGACAAAAATCCTATGCGGTACTGGTACAGTACATCTAGATAGTGACGCGCGCTCATGCAATCAATGCAATATGCAGCACATAAACAAACTTCTGCACACACAGACTGAGTGACAACAAGAACAGTTGGCAAACAGAATTTTGTTTATCCCTTTTGCTAAAACTCTAAACTCTAAAGATCT
>JAIGNY010000154.1:932500-945000 GCA_020152595.1 Chiridota heheva
TTAATATACAAATTTGCATATTGATGCCTGAAAATTCAAGATGCTCAGATATGTTGTTTTAACTGAATGATTATTTTCATGGTTTTGAATTGATGATAAATCCATTTCCTTATTGCTGCCCCTGTATGAGTTTGGTTTGGTTTGTTGATGTTTAACGGCACTGCGACAGTCAGAGTCAAATGTGCCAAGAGGGTGTTAATATATCATGGTGAGAGAGTTAGGGCAGAGAGTAGATGGAGGACTGAGAGGAAGAAAACGGGGAAAATAGGGTGAATTTGGAAGAAAAAATTAAAGTGAAAAGAAAGGGGGGTGTAAGGTTAGGTGTAGAAGGGAGGAGAAAGGAAGAATAGATATGGTGGAATAGGTTGTTGTTGCGGAGGAAGTTGATAATGTTGGACGAAGGATTGTTTTTGAATAGATCCGAGATTGAGGTGGGTGAGAAGAGAAAAGACCTGGAGTTCAGGTACAGAGGAGAGGTGTTAAGAGGATATGCTTTATGGAGCATTTGGTGTTGTAGGTGGACCAGATGGGGGCAGCTAGGGGAGCTGGAAAGGAGATGGGAGTGGGTGAGAGAGAAGCTGCCCCTACAAGTCCATAGACCTGTAAGTTTTGCATACTATACTAGTATTCACGGTGATTTTAGCATCTCCATGAAATATTTGATTATAATATTGCTTCCCAAACCTCTTTGAAAAAAGCAACTATAATTCCACTCGTGGCAGTAATAGATTTTAGTTGGAGGGGCAAAACATGATGTGGGACGGGGGAATACCAACATCTTTTTAATTATACATATTATTTGATTAAAATACAATGATTATCAAATCTTTGGGAGGCAAGCTATTGCCCCTATGGCAAGCTACCCATGACGACTTCCCATTTTAAAACAATGTGGCAGAAGATTAAGAATGAATGGGACTTATGTAAGTGGTTTCTTATGTAAGTGGTTTGTCCTTCATATATCATAAATTTGCATAAACATTTATATGTTATGGACTGCAATTCTTAAAAAGTAAAATGGTTCATTTTAACTTTTTCTTGATTCATGTAGGGTTTTTGATATACAACTATTACATCATATGTTGTCTTGACTTATCCACATATCTTTAAGATTCCAAAAGTCCGAAAACTCAAAATAACCTTAAGACCTTGAAGTGACACATCCAGACTGCTCTTACGATAAGTCGCTGCTTGCATCAATCCAGGGTAGCCAAACTGATTTACGCCAAGATGTGTTTTAATTCATTCAAGAGGATCGCAGACTAAGATTATGAACATTAATGGTTCTTCTAAGCAAATAAGGAATTGATTTTTGGAGAGAGAGCAAAGTAGTGCAGGAAAATTCATCTTATGATGATCAGATGAGTGGACGCAAGATTGGATGAGTCTAATAAAACACAGACTGTGTGGTCTGGATAAGTGCCTAATATAAAATTGAAAGTAGACGGACTAGATGATTAGTTTTTTATATGTGGCTTGTCATTCTTCCAGGATACCTGACCAGCAACCAAATTTGAAGTTACAAAAGAAAATGAAGACTCTCCAGATAGCAGAGGGAGAAGTTACTAAATTGCCTTTAAAATATTTGTAGGTAGGTAGGTAGGTAGGTAGGTAGGTAGGTAGGTAGGTAGGTAGGTAGGTAGGTAGGTAGGTAGGTAGGTAGGTAGGTTGGGTAAGTTACATCCCTTTCTCAGCAGTTAGGTACATAGAGATGTCCACAGCCATTTGATAAACCAGTTGTAAAGCTTTGGTGAATGAAGACCCAAACTTATTTGTAAGATGATAAAAAGCAAACTATCTCAGCAATATTGGTCAACGCTTTATTGTATGGCTTGATGATACAATAACAATTTCATCAATGGCTGAATAAGAATTGGACAATTTTTCAAATTGTGCCAGTGTTTGATGTGTGATCACTGAAAGACTTTACATCATGCCAAATGCGATTGTACTCTAACCAGCAAAAACCAGTCATTGACCAATAGTACATCTGCACATGTCCACTTTCATGCATCAGAAGGTCTTTTACGACTGAAATAAGTCTAATAAGATCTATCCAGAGACAGGTGGTTCAGTTGGTAGAGGGCAAAACTGAGATGCCAGAGGTTCCAGGTTCGAGTCTCACGAGATACAAAGAGATTTTATACACAGTTAAACAGACAGATATGCCTGACATCATGTGCAGAAGTATGCCGTCTGCCTCACCTGCTCCTCATTGGATGAGGACATTCAATGGCGATCCTGACTGCAGGACGGTCACCCCTGCCTGGCTCTCTGAACACTTTTTGGGAAGAGAGGCGTGAAAACGTGACGTTCACTAAGTTCCCATCACGCCTTATGCATGGTTACATCTCTAGCTGCAGCCTGGAGGATTCAACTGGCACACATCATAAGAACCAATACAATATTTGTGATACAATACCGAACCAACTTAAACTGGACAAACTTTGTTATGTTATAATTTTCTCTTATTCTACATTATGTAAGAATTTTCTCTTACTCTGATTATGTGATAAATTTTCTCTTACTATGATTATGTAATAGATTTCTCTTGTACTGATTATGTAATAAGTTTCTTTACTCTGATGATGCAATTATCACCATAATGATGTAATTATCACCATTCAAGACATTTCTTAAAAATCTCCCGCAACCCTTACAGAAAAAACAGCATGCAACAAAGCTTGTGACAAGCTAACATTTTTAGCTTGCGCAAGCTTGCTGCAACCTTGCGCAAGCTTGCTGCAACCTTGTGGAAAGCTGGCAGCAAGCTAGTATTTGGGACAAATGCAAGCTTGTTAGCTTGCACAAACTAGCATTAGCTTGCACAAGCTAGCAAAATATATTTGTTAGCTTGCAGAAAGTTTTTGCTAGCTTGCGGAAAGGTTTCTGCTAGACTGCGCAAGCTTGCATTTGCCCCAAATACTAGCTTGCAGCAAGCTTGCTGAAAACTTGCCACAAGGTTGCAGCAAGCTTGCGCAAGCTAAAAATGTTAGCTTGTCACAAGCTTGTTTTTCTGTAAGGAAACTACACTCACAGATTTCCATCAGCACAGATCACCTAATGAGAATAACTCATCAGATGAAAATTGCAGTCATTTCTTCGCAATCATTTCTGTGATTGTTTGCTAACATAACATTTTAATGAGATGCCTTTCGTTAAAGTTGACCGAGTCCTGATGATTGACCACTCATATAACTGCCATTCAACATGAGCAAGGCAGTATGGAGTGTACATAGAGGAGGAATGTGCTTGCTTAATAGTGAAATGTGATACAAATTAAGGATATAGAGACATTTCATGGCAATAACAGATAAATTGCTTAAAGCTACATGTATACAAATCTATGGGCACTTAGTTAGCAACACAGTAAGCAGCCAATAACAAAAAATTTAAAAAAAGGTTTTGATATTCAAGCGGTCTTATGAAAATTGGCCCGTTTTACAGCATTTTTGATTTTAAGGCCTTACTGTATTATGATAAATTATGCAAATTCATCTAAATCTTGCAACATCACAACAAGAAGCATGGCTGAGACTCAACATTTGGTCAGAATTTTCGGCACCTCTTCAAAGAATTATGATAGACATTTAAAATACAAAGATTTACAAAAGAAAATACCAAGGTAGCCCTGCAATACATCACAAAATTTACATAAAATATGCAAATTGGTGACTGAGATTTAAAAATGTTACAAAATGGTGAATGTTCAATCAATTTTGATGCAATTTGTTGCTAGTTTGATGATTTTTATTAGATTCTAAGCAATTTAGATTATGTTGCCTCTATAGGTCTATATACCTTTAAGATAAGCATGGGAAAGAAGATGCAGTCTTTGTTGATCCTTTTCATCTTCTTCAAAAAACAAGTTTTAAATTTTCAAATCTACATGAAGGAAATGATACGTGAATTATAACTGAGTGATTAGATATTTATTTAAAGGTATATGGACAGGTAGATACTTTACCCACAATGAAAGGCCATTAAATACTGAGTGCAACACAGTCTTTAAAGGATTATTTCCATGTTTTTTTTGTGGCCTTTCATAAAAGAATTTTTTTAGAAACAATTTAGTACAAAAACATGTTGATATGTTATTCCTACCAAGAGATATTCAATTTCAAGGTTAAAAAAAATGGCAATAAACAAATAGGAAAAGGCTCAGTATGACATCACAGCAACATATTCTCCCACAAAGTTGATGTATTTTATTAAAATCTATCATCCCTCATAATTAGTAAGACCTGCTAGAAAAATAAATTAATGAAGGTTAGGTATTTATATACATTGCCAAATATACCCTACTTCAATAACTTTTGAAAAATTGTTTCTAATCATACAGAAACAAGCAATTAACATTCAAAGAAATACATAAACATTTGCAATGGAATTGCCGCTATAACATCATTAAACACGAATTCATCATACTGTACAAAAACATTAAAATGCACTTGGGAAATCTTTAAAACTCCTGAACGGAATATAATATCAACTTGATTTTGTACCAAATTGGCTCTTGAAAGTATGCTGTTTCAAATAAAATTTTACAAAAAACATGGGAATATTAAAAAAAAAAAAAACATGGGAATATTATAAAAAAACATGAGAATATTACAAAAAACATGGAATATTATAAAAACCATAGGAATATAAAAAAAAAAAACCGGGAATATTACAAAAAAACATGGAATATTACCAAAAAAAACCATGGAACATTACAAAAAGTCATGGGAATATTACAAAAATCATGGGAATAGTACAATAACAAAAAATCATGGAATATTACAAAAAATCATGGGAATATTACAAAAAAACCATGGGAATATTACAAAAAAACATGGAATATCACAACAAAAAACCCATGGGAATATTACAAAAAACCATGGGAATATTCTTTTAATGACCACAATAGCACTTATAGCACTTTTTGCTGTTTTCATGGTTTTAAGTATACTTTGGGACTTTTTGCTGTTTCCATGGTTTTGAGTATACTTTGGGACTTTTTGCTGTTTCCATGGTTTTGAGTATACTTTGGGACTTTTTGCTGTTTCCATGGTTTTGAGTATACTTTGGGACTTTTTGCTGTTTCCATGGTTTTGAGTATATTTTGGGACTTTTTGCTGTTTCCATGGTTTTGAGTATATTTGGGACTTTTTGCTGTTTCCATGGTTTTGAGTATACTTTGGGACTTTTTGCTGTTTCCATGGTTTTGAGTATACTTTAGGACTTTTTGCTGTTTTCATGGTTTTGAGTATACTTTGGGACTTTTTGCTGTTTTCATGGTTTTGAGTTATATTTTGGGACATTTTTGCTGTTTTCATGGTTTTGAGTATATTTTGGGACTTTTGACTGTTTCCATGGTTTTGAGTATATTTTGGGACTTTTTGCTGTTTTTATGGTTTTGAGTATATTTTGTGACATTTTGCTGTTTTCATGGTTTTGAGTATATTTTGGGACTTTTTGCTGTTTTTATGGTTTTGAGTATATTTTGGGACTTTTGACTGTTTCCATGGTTTTGAGTATATTTTGGGATTTTTTTTGATGTTTTCATGGTTTTGAGTATATTTTGGGACTTTTTGCTGTTTCCATGGTTTTGAGTATATTTTAAATCATTTCCAATCATGTTGCTGCTACCTGTCCATATACCTTTAATATATTTTGATGACAGACACAGCTTCACGGCACTTAAAGTTAGCATTGAAATGCCACCCAAAATGCTGTACTATCCACAGCACATGAACGCCAGAGTTCAGAACCACATAATGACAAAACGAATTAATTAAAAATACAGCTAAGATCGTTAATGATCTCTCCATGTCTGATACAGACAACAATAATGATTAAAGTTCAAATTCTCTACTGATGAGAAATATGAACTAAGGTTCACCGGTCGGAACTACTTACATTAATACGTTAATGCTCTGTAGGTCTAACAGATACAAATTTATGCACATGTCAATTGTACGACACACTATAGGATTAATAGAGCTTAATGTAACTAGTCATTGGTAATGTTGTCAACAATAAGAATATGCACATTTTTAGGATACTTTTGGGTTTTAAATGGACTTTGGACAATTTTGAATACCAGATATTTTACGTCTATTAATTTCAGGGGAAATAGAAAAAAAAGTACCATGTCTATAATTTTGTTCTCTTTAATTTCCATTGATTCTATAAAAAATCTATTCCCATGAATATAGAAATAGCTTCATCACTTGACTGTTGAACCACTTGATTTTGGAAATGGGGTTAAAACAATAATTTAGGTCTAGAATATGGATGCATGAAATGAGGAGAAAACCTAAGTTTTCCACATTTGTTGCCATGGTAACAGAATATAAACAAGGATTTGTGTATTAGAAAATAAATGATTAAGTGAAAGTACATGCTTGCAAACTAAAACAAAAAAAATATTCCATTTAACCCTACCTACTGTATAATATACCTTCTTTTTGCCCACTTCAGTAAAAGTGCTATATGTCCAAATATTTTCAATTTTGTTTGTGTTTATGGAAATGAAAACAATCCTATGACCAAATGGAATTAAACATGCTACCCCCTACCAACCTTAAAAGGGACCTCCTACCACACCAAAAAGGTACTTCCTACCAACCCTAAAAAGCACTTCCTACCAACCTTAAAATGGACCTCCTACCACCCCTAAAAGGCACTTCCTACCAACTCTAAAAGGCACCTCCTACCAACCTTAAAAGGGACCTCCTACCAACCTCAAAAGGGACCTCCTAGCACCCCCAAAAGGCACTTTTTACCAACCCCAAAAGGCACCTCCTACCAACCTTAAAAGGGACCTCCTACAAACTTCAAACAGCACTTCCTACCAATCCCAAAAGGCACCTCCTACCAACCTTAAAAGGGACCTCCTACCATCCCAAAATGTACCTCCTACTAATCTTAAAAGGGACCTCCTACCACCACAAAAGGAACCTCTAACCACCCCCAAAAGAAACCTTCCACCCCCAAAAGGAACCTCCTACCACCTAACAAAAGGAACCTCCTACCAACCCCAAAATGGACCTCCTACCACCTCACAAAAGGGATCTCCTGACACCCCAAAAGGGACCTCCTACACCTCACAAAAGGGACCTACCATCCTCAAAAGGGACCCCCTACTACCTCAAAGGGACCTCCATCATCCACAAAAGGGGCCTCCTACCACCCAAAAAGGGACCTCCTACCACCCCAAAAGGCACTTCCTACCAACCTCAAAAGGGACCACCTACTACCCCCATCTCGACCTTCCCATGCTCATCTTGCTTTCTTGTAGAAATCCTTACTGCAGAAGAACAAGTGTACATTTTGTAAACAGAAAACGAATCAACGATCAATCTTAAAGAATTACATCAACATGAATGTTTTCTTGAGAACACAAGCTACATAGGAGGGTGCAAATATGTGACTTATGACAAAAATTACATGAATGTTATGTTTTCATGATAAACTGTTGTTAATGATATGCGATGTGTGTCACGATGATTGATGGATTCATTACTGCCACAAATCAGTTTTAATTATCAACGTTACATTTTTTTTCCTTCAATTTTCTAGGATAAACATTTTGGCTGTAAAATAGATCTGACAATTGGTCCCTAGATTATTCTGGCATTGGTATAACACAACACTTAAAGAATACGATATCCACAATCTATCAAATATATGACATTCTAAGTAATAAAAAAGAACAAATGGAGTAGGCTTATAACTTGTTAATGACTTTAAAGTATTTTATTGAACTTCAGTCATGAATATTCAGCAGAAATGAGGAGATGGGGGCTCTCTTTCATTTTAATTTGAGATGTATGAACAGGAAAACATCTCAATTTTGTAAGTCTTGACATTCTTAAACAGCACTGTAATTCTCCTTCACAAAGTGAGAGAGAGGGGGAGGGGGGAGGGGACTTAGGTCCATACTTTGTGTGCACAAAGAAGGTGGAATATATTTTTCACACCTTTATGTAAGTTTTTGAAACTCTGCTAGAAAGTGGAAGAACCAGTACCCTAGTTCCCCAGGAATTACGGATTGGTTCCTAAATAAGATATTTGTATCATTTAGAATGTTCTACACAGAAATTCATCCATTTCTAATAAAAATACTAAAGAGAACAAAAGTAGATTGATAACAAGTGTCTATTACAGTTACAATTAACTCCAAAATAGAATAAAGCATTTTAAGTGTGAAAATATTCAAATCTATTTTTGATAGGGAAAGAATAACAATGGCATGAACACAGATGTGATGTCACTTCCTGACACTTAACTTTTGGATGCCAGTCATTTCTATACACTGGTTTGCAAAGATTTAAAATCTGCTTTAACAGATAAGTTTAGGGAATCCCATTTGTGTTCTAACTTTCACTTACATGCAATTACATGAATTAGAGGCCCCATCGAAATAATTCATTCATACACTTCTTACGCTTATTTCTTATGTTTTCTATTTAGTATTGTTTGGCAAAATATGACATTTTTGACCAATTACCACAAACCTACAACCTGGGCAAAATTGTTGTCGCACATTTCCACATTCTACCCCAATTTAATGTTGCTTGAAGCAAAAGTATTCAGGATGGTCCTCTTTAACTCCAACATTAAGGGTTAATGTGCCCACTAATATTTTCAAGATTGCAAATACATCACTACTTTATAATCAGAGCCCCCTTTTTTATTTTTAAAAGAACATGTAGACCCTTACCGAATGGAAAAAGACCCCTTACATGAATGGAAAAAGACCCCTTACATAAATGGGAAAAGACCTCTTACATGAGTAGAAAAAGATCCCTTACATGAATAGAACAAGATCCCCTACATTAATGGAAAAAGACCCCAAAGTAGTTTCATCTGAATTCTGAGGCTCTGTGATACAGGGCACACCCTTGTCCTAGAGTAAGAGGGAAGGGTGGGGATGGGGGCTGAAAACAGGAGGTGCCCTTCTAAAATTGATATGAAACTACTTTGTAATATTACATAAAGTAAATAAAGGCTCTATTCACATGAAGAAAATTCCACCAATTGTAACAACCAAATTCTTAAGTAACAAACTGATCATTGTTTACAACTACTCTGGCAGGTATTTAGCACTTGACTGGTACTAAATACTCTTTTGTTCCTCTTTCAGATCAAGGGATGTACCCAGATGGGGCCAATGGAAGATAAGGATGGGGAAAGGGGAGGGGGTCGCATACAATAAAATAAAATTGCTGATGGAATAAAAGAAATTCTCAAAAATTGTGTCAAAATAGCAAACTGTTTGGTGGCCAAATTCTACTGAAGAACCTCTCGACCTTTTTACCCCACCCCTGGCTACACCCATGAGATCCTTATTAGAAATCTTAAGTAAAGAAAGTGCCTCTACTTGATTTTATTCCCCGGCCCAGAATTTTTCTGCCACCCCTGGATACAAGACAAACATTTCTCTGTCTGACCAATAGTATAAGAAAACAAGTTTTTGGGGGTTATGTAGGTTTTGCTCAATTTTCCTTTCTCGTAGTCATAAAAGACTCACTTAGCTCATCATGTACAATGTGCTTCCGTGCCTTATCGCTTTCATATCAATTTCATGCTGCAAGCGCAACATACTGTATTTGTCATGTAAGAGGAAATGTGTTTGACACATGTTAAGGTGAACATCTATATCAAATGCCATCCTTCAATTAATACAAGTAGTTTTAATGACGGGTTAGTGAAACGTCTGATCACATTTACAGACACCTCATGATTGTAATCAACAAATATTGCAGCGTCTAAATAATCAAAGCAAAAATGTTTTCCACCGTGCGATTACATAGACAAATTTCAATACCAGTTAGTTTAAGATTAATGTTTCCAAACTTGTCAATCCTTGAATATATCAATCAGTTATGTACAAAGGTTGGGAACGGTTTACACTTATTTTGGCTTTTAATTGCCAACTGAGAAACTTGCTGAGTGAAAAATACTCCAAAAATGCCCTAATGTTCTCTTATTCCACGGTAAAAATAAGCTAATTTCTAGAAGCATTTCATGTGTGGTGAAAGGCAGGGTTTGACAATAATTCCTTGTCCGGTTTCCCGAGACACTCAAAACCTTTGTCAGGACACCCGTGATTTTTGCAAGCTCTGGCCCGCATGTGGATAGCTTATTTTCTAATAGAAAATATATTAGGCATGCAAGACTTTTTACAAGGTGGAGAGACTTTTTGCAAGGTGGGGAGAGGGGGTGAGGAAGGTGGGGGCACAAACACTCAAAAGGCAGAACTTGGGCAAGGTCTCCATATTCTCTTAGTTATTTTATCATTTGGTTTCACACATATGGAGGGGGGGGGGGCACAGACCATCGCCAGGTGGGGGGGAGGGGGTGAACCCCCATGCCCCAGGCTGGCTATGGGCCTATAAGCATACACACAGGCCAACCTTATTTTCTTCCAGTTCCACCATAAACTTAGGTCACTATGTCCGGTAGGCAAATTAATCTCAGGTTGATTTTGTCGATCCCTGGTGAAACGCTGCATACCTTTATCAGGCCAAGACTGCAAAGCCTGGACCTACATGGGTTTTGTTCAGTTTCATTTCTACAAGGGTTTTAATAGCATAAACCTTTCACACCAATGATGCTGACAATATATACTTATTAGCACAAGCATTTTAGATGTAGTGAAATGCTGTATATCTGTCTTGGACCAAGTATGTATAAAAAGGGCATGGGCTTTCATTTAATTTCAGTCAGAAAGGATTTAATCTGAATCAAAAAATACGAACAACAACAAACGACGACGCATTTTTCCAATGGGAAGAAAGGAGTTATAGTTTCACTTACCATCCTCCTCACCATCAGCGATTGGTATCGATGTGAGCTGGGGGCTGGGGGAAAATATGTCCTCCGTTGTGTTTAGCATGTCCACATCTGCACTGATGGAAAGTTGTGTGCTCTCACTTCCCACAGAAACCTGACAAAGTGGAAAAACAAAACGGTGATAGCTTTTCATACAAGAGTATAAATTCATAATTTACGTGAACCAGTTAAGATCAGAGGTGTAGTTTGAATATGTGAAAAATTTGTATAAATGAGGCACCCAGGGGGGCAAGAACTCCAAATATGTCACCATTTTCATAAACGTTGTTTCTGATTAAAAAAAACCCCAAAATTTCAGAAAATCTCCAATTTCCGGGAATTTTCCTTTATTTCCAGCAAATCTTCTTTATTTTAAAGAAATTTCCTTCATTTTAGGGAATTTCCTTCATTTTCAGGAAATTTCCTTCATTTGTGGGAATTTTTCATTGCTTTTCAGAAAATTTTCTTTAAAGTTTTAGGAAACATTGCCAAACAAAATTTCCTCTAATTTGATCAAATTTCCCAATTATTTTGCTAATTTTGTTTCAATTTTATAATAACAATTTTTCAATTTTATATTGAAACTGAGGAAAGCATGCAACCGAGAAGATGAAATTCTCTCAGGGGGCAGTTAAGCCACCTCATGTTTCCTGTTGTACAGAATGTTCTCTAAATATGAACACTATTTTTAAATGAACCATCCAGAATGACAGTCAATAAAACTCCCACAAAATTTGCTACAGAACACCTTCGCCATATACCACCCAATTGCCAAATTCTTGAGATTTGAACAAAGCATTATCAAGAAATAGGTTACCACAAAACATCAGGAAAAGAAACATCCATCAATTTTTCATTTTTTCAAGAAATTATATACCACAGGATTTCAAATTATAAGGTTAAAATTTTGACTAAAAGGTTACAAAATACATAAATTTCTTGCTCGACGATATAAGTAGTACACAAATATTATTGGCAGTTCAAAGTAAAAAGAAAATGTTATTTTCTTAATTTCCTGATTTTAAAATCTTTCTGTAGTAACTGTTTAACCTTTAAAACGTAGCAAAATTTCATTGCTACACACTTAGTTTAACCAGGTTTCATATGCTATAGGTCACTCTATTATATTGAAGTTCTTCCACAAGTAGCACACGTTAAATGATTAGTTCAGCGGTCAAGCAAGTCCATCTTATATGAAAAAGGACTTCACAAAACCAGAACATCAATGATGTTGAAGCTCAACGATATTTGGATGTGGCGTATGGAAGGGGTGGTGGTGGTTGTTTTAGACATTGAAACAGGTTTTCCTATTTTAATCCTCTTCAGCAAGTTTACCAGCATGAAGTGAATGTTACAGTAAGACTCTTAGGTGGAGGTGCTGCCAGACATGAATTCAGGACAGTCTAACAGTGAGGTTATATTTCACATCACAATGTGTAATGTTAAATTCTGGACCTTTCTGCAGGAAAATATTTTTAGAAATCAATACACACATATATGAAATTAAAGTTTCCTGATTTTCACTTCACAGCGATGTCTGAAAAATTATGCTTCTAACAAGAAGTTACAAGCCTTTTTGTATAAATTATAATGTGAGTACCAATGGGTGGTGTCATCATGTCTCGGTCGATCACTGACATTAAGCGAGGGCAAAGGTCAATTCAACCACAACA
>JAIGNY010000154.1:950000-957500 GCA_020152595.1 Chiridota heheva
TTCTAACAATGCATACGTGAGGTGTATAAAAGCTACATGGTACGTTATTACAAGTAAACATGACAGGTAATTTTCTGTGGAAAGCCTATGAAATATCAAAATATTGCAATATATATTTAGAAAGGAAGGGGCGGGGTGGTAATTGCAAAGGTATGTTATCCTCTTGTGAAAAAATATAAGACAATGGTATATGGAAAATCTGCCTAAGTGCCCCCTCCTGAAGTGCTTGCGAAAAGTCCTTGCTATGGGTCTGTATATAATGAGGTTGTAATACTAAATGATGGTACTATAAGAGAGAAGCATACATGGGAAAAGGTAAATGACTCAGTAAAAGGGCCAGCTAGTACCCAAGGGGGTATAAGGGCCAGCTAGTACCCAGGGGGTATAAGGGCCAGCTAGTACCCAGGGAAGGTATAAGGGCCAGCTAGTATCCAGGGGGTATAAGGGCCAGCTAGTACCCAGGGAGGTATAAGGGCCAGCTAGTACCCAAGGGGGTATAAGGGTCAGCTAGTACCCAGGAGGTATAAGGGCCAGCTAGTACCCAGGGGGGGGGGGTGGGTATAAGGGCCAGCTAGTATCCAGGGAGAAAGGTATAAGGGCCAGCTAGTACCCAGGGGGTATAAGGGCCAGCTAGTACCCAGGGAGGTATAAGGGCCAGCTAGTACCCAGGGTGTCGAGGGGGGGGGGGGTACTTCCATACTAAAGTGGTAGGTATGTGCTGCTCGAAATTTAAAATTGGACTGTATGAGAGATTTTTTTGTTAACTGCAGTATGACACTTTATGATTTTGATACCTGCAGTATGAAAATGAGTGATTTTGATACCTGCAGTACAAAAATAAGTACATTTTAATACCTGCAGTATGAAAATATGTAATTTTTTTGAGGCCAGCAGTATGAGATATTGAAGTTTTGTTACATGCACTACAAAAATTCTGAAAAAAAGGCAACTGCTCGGGCGGCACATGTATATATACCTCATTTTTGTTTTTTTTGCACAGCGCCATGAGCGCCTTTTGGCGGATACCGGCACTTTATCAAGTATACATTATTATTATTATTATTATTATTATATATGGAAGTGCCTCCCCTCCCCCTGGGAGCTAGTGGCCCCAGAGAGAATTTGTTAGCAGTCCGACTGGTCTAGTGGAAATTAAGGCCTGGCTTAAAAGACCTGGCTTAAAAAGGTCGGCTTAAAAATACTTATTGCATCAAGTATTGTTACAAAGTTGTCATGTGGGAACTGAGTATTTTTGTGGAGGACCTATAGTTCTTTTTAAAGAGGTCCGGGATAGTACCATCAGTTGTAAGCTTTCTTCTGTAATGATCCTGAAAACGATCCTAAAAACGATCCAGAAATAATTCAAAAACTCAATATGCACTTTTCATATATTAAAAGATATTGTACTCAAGAATATTTTATGATCTTGTTAATAAGAAATAAACCAGCAGGCTGTCCATATAATATAATAACACAACCCATTAGCACAAACTTTATGTGAAATTGTTCTTTGTAGAAGTGTGTGGGAGGCATAAATACACGTTCAGCCTGCCAAATTAGATCTGATATGATCAGGAAGCATGAGAGTGTTTGCATGCCATCTGAACTTGACATAAATTTGATTCAATTCTTCTCCAGACACTTGAGTTACTGCCTACTTCCTTGAGACATAGACTCACTTCCTGTTTCTAAATGCTGCAGCATTAGGAGTGAGGGGGCTGTTCTAGAATGCTGACTCAATTTTTATCTTGATGAGATAGTTTTGTAAGATATGCACTGTATTAATTACAGGTATTGTCAATTGAAGTAACCGAGGTAGATGTTATGTAAAATTATTGATTGTGGTCCGAGCCACCAAGAGAATCTTGAGGCACTGCAACAAGCTAACATTTGGGGCACTCATAACTCAGTAAATGTTAAATAATTTTCGCCATTGTCAAATATGGTTTTCTGTCGGGACTTTCCCATGTGGTTTAAAATTTGTTTATGGTTACTTACCATTTTTAATCCCCCCAAAATATACTCTTGGGGGTACATTTGTGGGCCCTCTGCACCCGGACCATGGGACAAATTGCCCCGTACCTCCATCTCTGGGCAGCTTTGGTTGTGCTACACAAATAAAGGGACACGTTGGACACTAACCAAATTTTGAAGCTTTTCTAATATATGTAGATTGTTTGTTTGATGAGGGCTTAACAGTACCACGACAATGAGGGTCAAATTGTGCCTGAGAGGTTAGACCATTCTAGAGGCAGGAAGGAAAGAAAACAGGGGGAGAATGAAAGAAATTCAAGAACAAAAGTCAGAAAGCTGTGATCGAGAGAGGAGGTGCAGGGGTGTAACAAAAACAAAGTAGAGAGAGGGGTGAAAGAGGAGAATTAAATATGGTTGTAGAGGGAAGCATGATGAAGGAAGGAGATAATTTTATCCAGAGGCAATTGAGTTGTGAGGAGTGAGGGAAGTTTTGGGAAGGTTATACGGGGGGCAAGCAAGTAGAACGTAATGGATTGTGAGGGTGCAGTGGCAATTGTTGCAGAGGGGTTGAGGGGAGCCAATAAGGAGGTGGGAGTGAGTGAGGTGGGTGTGACCTATACTAAGACGGATAATATGAATGTTGTCGATACGAGAGTGGTTGTGGATGGTGGGTTTGATCGGAATGGTGGGCTGGATGACGTGGAGTTCTTTATCAATTTGGGAGTCCCATGAGGTTTGCCAGCGGTCACGAACAAGGGAAGCAATATGCGGTTTGACGTCAGAAAGGGTTTTGGGAAATGGGGTAGGAGGGAGGTTGAGGGCAAGCTTAGCGGCTGCATCAGCCCTGTCATTGCCAGGGATGTCAACATGGCTGGGTATCCAGAAGAGAAGAATACTTTTCCTGCAGAGGGTGGGCAAAAGGAGTCTCCAGAGGAGGAAGTGGGATGTGGAGTTATCCCATTTAAGATTGAGTAAAGAAGTACGGACAGCCTTGGTTTGTTTGTTTGTTTGTTTGATGAGGTCTTAACGGCACCACGACAACGAGGGTCAAATTGTGCCTGAGAGGTCAGATCAGTTTAGAGGTAGGAAGGAAAGAAAACAGGGGAAGAATGAGAGAAAATTAGAAGATGACAAATTGTAAATTGTGTGATGTACGACAGGGCAGACAGCTAAAAATCTGGATTCACTTTCTTTTAATTTCTTTCCTAATTTTTAGTCACATAAAATATTGAGAAAGCCTTTTCCTGCTAGAATTTGATTAGGGCTGGGGCATGGACTGAAAATTTTGGTCGGAATTTGCCGCACCCTGTCGAGAAATTATGATAATGGGCTGAAAAATATGATTGAAAATTTAAAAATCTGTGAGCTTAAAATAATTCTGATTTGGATAGAAGTTTGGGCTATTTTCACGATTCTTCAGAATATTGTAATACAATCTTACTATTGTTGCTTATAGTTACATTAGATAATTAACAAAACAATAACAAGAAACCCTCTATGACACTCTTAAAGTCTAAACGAACCTATCGGACAATCATCAAACATACCACTTGCACTATCAAGAATGTCAACTGTATCAGAATCGTAAACTGGAGAACCCATGACGGAGATCATCGTCCCAAGACTTGGTTCTAATAGGTGCATATCAATTGCGACTCATTAGCGGAGCAAAGTTCTTCCAACTGTGCAACTTCACGGAAAAACATTTGTAAATTCAAACCCGATAATGACAGTTGCAGAGGGAGAGAGACCTTAAGTAAAGAGATGTCATGAGTAATGGGCTCGTGTATATTTTGTAAAATGATTGACATTCAGGTAAAGGGTTAACCTATGGTATGTCGGAGCAGAGATCATGACAACTTAATTTCTAGTAAGAAATTAGTTTAATTTGTATGTTGATACTGTGTTCTACCCATTGATAATGAAAATGCTTGTAGAAATGTTTTACAGACCGTAGCTTGGCTGTTTCACAGTTGCGCCCGTCCCTCACTCCATGGGCTTGCCCTGCCCCCTGGGATCCACCCTGCCCCACATCAGCAAAAAAGCTAGTTTTTTAAACTTAATCATTGTCATGAACCTTATAAATAAATACCTTACAGTACATGAAAACAGAACACAGAATGATAGCATAGTAAGTAATTGTTCTGTTTGGCTAATGACTGGTCCTTATCAATCAGAAGTTTCATTCTGAGGTATGATTTAGCTAAAATCCTACAGCTTCATCACCATGGGCTTGAGCCTTAAGGGGCCCCTGGACTCCACGGCGAAAAGACGCATCGCTTTGCGTGTGCATTTATGTGCCCCTCAACAAGTTTAGCACCATGCCCTTTAATAAATCAAGCTAGGGGTCTGATTGACATGTAGCTATTTCTATATTGGTTGATAGATTATTTAAATCTGAGCAGATCAGTTTTTGAATTTTGCAAAAATCTCTTTTAGTTTTTAAGTTATAAGTTATGGCTGATCAAAGTTTGATCAGTTCTTAATTTATGCAAAATGTGAGATATATGACTTGGCAAAAAGCTCAAAATCTTTATATAATTCTTTAAACATTTTTCCTAAATCCTAGTCTCTGAAAATGATGGGAAGTCTATTCCTCCTACAAGTTTATTGGGGGCATGTAAAATATTTTATTTGGCTTAATTCTGGCCTTTTTCGAAGGGTTTGATGGAGAATAAAATTAAAATGATTTTCGAAAGACGTTTGTACCACGTGATATTTTGCAGTGTGACCCCCTGATATCATACTGACAATACCTCTATCTAAGTATATTGTACCCTTACCAGAAAAGCCCCAAGCCCCGCCAGTGGGGCATCCCTTTTATTATTTAGCATTTAAAAAAATTGATACCAGTTTGGCTTATTTTAGTTTAATTTGGATTTTGTTTTTCAAATGGCTTTGGCTTTTTGCCCTTAGAAAATCTACCAACTTTGATGACTTCATTAGTGCACTGCCAAGTATTTGCTACATGTACAGCATCCACATTCTTAATCCACATGTTTGTCACTTCCTGTCACATTCTCTGAATGGCCATATTAAGGAAAATTAATTACAAAATAGAATCATATCGACAATCTATTTTTTTAAATAATTAGTGTATCATATGGCAAGTAATCAGCCTCTGGGACCTTAAGCAAATTATATCCAAATATATAAAAACTAATTTCATTGTGTGGGTTGGCAGATCTGATACTGACAAGATTCATGATTCATTTTCCATAAATGCAAATACAGGAACTTTACAAAGTATATGATATATAAGTAAAGCAAGGCTAGACAAGCAGTGCTTTTAGAAAGCAGCCGACACAGAAAAAAAAGAATTAGCAAAGAATTGTTAAAGTATACATTTAAAGCTGATTAGAAATAATTACTCATAATTTTCACACACACACACAATCTCCACCCCAAGAAGAAATTTCAATACAAAAAACTACTTTCAAGCTTATAATTCAGGATTTTCATAATTTTGAAAAAATTTGGTCAAAAATGTATTTCTGCATCTACGTGTTGGTATCACAATGATAGCATGACTTTTCTTCTCTTTTTTTGTTTTTGCTGGAATTAGCCACTTTCCTTTCAGAAAAGTGTGTGCATATCAAAACAAAGGATTACATTACATACAGACCATTAAAGAGTTAAACAAAAAGTTATGGACATCAATTCACAACACTGGGAAAGTAGAATCCGTTTATTTGATAAGTTATACACCTTTGTTCCTTCAAAAGTTTTCTTGTTCTTGAACCTTACGTCTTGAACATAACGAATTATAAGAAAAGATCTGTATTTGCTTAATTTAGATGCTCTGGGCACAACTTAAAAATTGAAAAAGGTAGAAAAGAAAAAAAACTCCCAGTGATTATCTTTATATATCCTCTATGTGATAGCATAAATGTTGAGTATGAATTTTTATTTCATGACCGTTTGCACTAGTTATGATGATTTAAGAAGCAAGTTCTTGCCTAGTCTTACACAACATCCAAAATTTCATAACTTTGCAATGCACCTAAAGCAGAAAAAGTATGTATCTGATATTGCAAATTTTCTCTAACATGCTTTGAAATTTGGAAGCAATTGTCTTAAAGAATAAGAATCTTGTATATATTTCTTTGTTTTGTAATTTCCCTCTCAATAACATAACAACAACATATTCACATACATCAGTATGTGAATATGTTGTTATTATGTTATGGGCCGGAGGCCTAAAGCATACAGTATAAATAGCTTCTATTTTCTTAATGGATTTCTATTGTCAAAATAAACTGGAATAAAGCTTTCAAATTACTATTATACTCCTTTTTCGGTACTAAAAAAAATTATGTACCAGAGTAGGTAACAAAATTCTTGTTTGCTATTTTGGTACATAGTTCATAAAGTAACAAAAAAGGAGTAAAATGGTAATGTGAAGGCTTTATTCCAGTCCATTTTGACAATAGAAATCCATTTTGAAAATAGAAGCTGTTTATAAATTACAAATTACAAAATTAAAAATGTGCATATGTCTTATTCACATCACATACAAATTCCTCCAGCAGTACATCGCCCAATTTGTAACTGAATTTGATGGGAAGTGTCTAATATAAGTATAGTTTTTAACGGAGTTTAAGCAATCAATCTAATCTTGGCTCTATCCATCCATAGATCCTTAAAACGAATCACAAGTGCTTTCAAGCATTACATTTTGAGCCATTCTGAAGCATGACAAACATTTTGGCATGGTAAAATGTCTTCAATTTCGATAACTTTCATAATACAACAATATTCTTGATTTGATGTCACCCTTGAAACAAACTAATATTCATAATTCATATTATACAGATTCTAATAAAACTGAATAAAGTGTTACGCTTCAAGGAAAATTTATGTGAATTAATTTCAATTGAAATGTTAAGTGTGATGTATTAATTGCACACTAAAGAAAATGTTTACATATTTCTTTGAAAATTAATTACCAGATTCTAAATTATTGAGAAAAAATTATCTTGGATCTGCACCACATTTTACACTGCAAGGTCCCTTTTCAAAACACTGGTGAAAATAGACTAAGATACCAATGTTGCAAGGTTACTTTCACAACATTGGTGAAACCCTAAATAGACTAAGATACCAATTTGCTTTCTTACCAATTTGCTTCTGCGAAAAATCTTGGGAAATATTTCTTAAACAGACAATCAATAATAAATGAAATCGTTGACTTCATAGAAAAACCTCTAACGAAGATCAGCGCTACAGAAGTAAGAATAGAATGAACAGCGAGATAACCTTGGCACAAAACAGTGCAAATTTATACAGAATAATCAATGGAGATTTAAGTAAATCAATTCATCATCGACATTCATCACCTTGAAAATAATACAGAGGTATCGGGTTAATATTTTCCTAGTCTCTGCTGTGAATGTATTACACTGTAGGAATGGATGCAGGGATGCAAGTAGGGAATGAAAACAATCCTCAAGCTTGCAAACATAACAATGCACATGCATAGCACTGCACCCCATGTAAACAATTGAGCCACTACCCCCACTACAA
>JAIGNY010000154.1:960000-1062500 GCA_020152595.1 Chiridota heheva
ACACTTCAACATCTGCTTATCTGCTGGCTCTCGTACCTGGCAGACAGTGTTATAAATGAGCAATTCACGTTTTGAACAAACTAGTTAAATCACCCTTACCAGGGTACTTCAGCATCGTTTGCTCACTGGGGTTCACGCATCTTACAAAGTTAAACCCACCATCATATGGATAGTTTCACAACCTCTCACGACGGAGTTATCAGACAAAAGCGGGTTAATATTTTACTGCAATTTCTTTCAAGAACATATTGATTGAATATAGGTTATTACGAAGGAGGTTGAAAAGTTCTTCATCCTATAAGGTTTCAGTTATAAAGTGCCATATCACGGAGGAATTAAGGAGGGCGTTGACTGCTCTCAACTTGCTGAACGGATGAAATTACTAAAAGGAATAAAAGTTTCATCCTGAAAAAATGTCATATCAAGTTTTTTTAGGAGAGAAATAGAGGGAGACACACTGCAGGAACATCATTGAAATTTTTAATCACAAAATGACTTTCCTCGACGCTCAAAACCAAAGTCTTAACATGAAGAGAGTTATATCAAGTTTTTAGAAGAGAATGAGAGGGAGACATACTACAGGAACAAATAAATCACAAGATGACACTTTAATTTTTTTTAAATAAGTAAATGACTTTCATTGCGGTATAACGTGTTGTCAGGTTTGCAAGCATATGATCACTGACAAGTACTTTAGCCCCTACCTGTAAGATCAAGCTCATTCCTGACCCCCCCCCCCAACCCCCAACCCCCTAATACACTGCTGCTGAAATAAAGCTGAGTCAATAAAAAAACTTACCCCACTCATTGGACTTGGCACAGATGAGTCCAAGCTCTGGTCTTCACCAACTTCCACCGCGGGGATGACTTGCTCCAGCAATCCAAGGGACGGGTCCTCCTTAGTCTTCTTTATGATAACATCCTTCTGAGGAAATAACATGAAAATTACATTACAATATAAGAGTGTAATGTGTATAGATAACACACTTCTATGAGGACGGAAGTGCTATATGAGGACACTGGCGCAAGAGTGTCTGCATGTATGGGTGTGTGTGTGTGATTTTATGAGGACGGCAGTGCTATATGAGGACAGTGGCGCAAGTGTCTGCATATATGGGAGTGTGTGTGATTCTATGAGGACGGCAGTGCTATATGAGGACACTGGTGCAAGAGTGTCTGAATGTGTGCATGTGTGGGTGTGTGGAAGGAGAATCACACATCATTTTCATAATAGGCCAAATTTGTAAAACTGTTCAAATTACAACAACAAAAATTATGAGAAAACTTGAATATGGCTAAGTTGGCTTAGCAAATTAATAGGCTGTTAATGAAACAATAAATAAAGACCTGTTTTGTTTTGCTTGATAGAAAAGTTATAATTCAGCTGGTGCACACTGTACTGTACATGTATGTACATGTACAAAATAACATAACATTATTTATTCAAAGATTTAAATCAGCAATTATTCTCATGTAACTACAGTAGCTTTTCTGGTCACAATTTTAAAGTCTAGCTTTACATTTGTTAGACCAAAAGATGAAAGTTGTATTGCTATCAATAAAAAGACATTTTATGATTAGAATGATATTGGTGCCCAGAGTGAATCATATTGATAAATGCCTGAAGTACCAGAGCTGATAAAAATAATTGTAGCCAGCGATTGGTATAAGATACATATATGTACAGCATATTAATAACCTACCCTCACAATTACCATACCTGCTTGCCCTCCTACTCAACTCACCCACCTTCTTTTAAGCTCCTCCCACCCAATTTCCCTCCCTCTTCTACCCATCAATCTTTCCTCCACTTACTCCACTGACATGAGCTAAATATCTATGATTAACAGACTATCATGAATTGAAACTAAAATTGAATTCACAAACGCTGATGCACTCATTTGTTAAAAAATTCTTTGTCTCAGCAATTCTTGATATTTTATTTTCTCCATACCATCTTCTTATTTTTGATAACACTTCAAGTTAGATTCAGTTTCTAATCACCATACTGCTACTCTTAATAGTAATTTGAAATCCATTGTTAATAGCTTGAATAAAGTTTATGGGCATTAATTTCTATAAAGTACGTTGCGAACTTCCTACTGACTCAACACACATACAGTTTCTCATAAACGCTTGGAGTGAATTGTGGTGAATTTAATTCACATCGTTTCTATGTTTTTCATCGCATGCGAAACTTAAACCCTTGAAATGCACCTGCAGTAGAGCTGTCAGACAGTCTGCGTTATTTCTTAAAGACGAGACAATTTTGAAGAAGAAACATACATTGTTATTTAATCCACACATGAGAAGGAACAAGCACATTCCTTTGTGCTGTGTAGTTTAATTTACTGGTCATTAACAACTTGTCATGGCAATTCCAGGTCCTCACATATTGCCTAAAAATTAATATTTCCAATAGAGACTAAGAAATGAATCTGTAATTATTTGTTAAATGTAGGCTGTGGAACACAAATCAGTATTTTCTTGGTAAACTCTTTTTTGTCCCTTTTCCACCTAAAATTTTACATTACTAACCTGTTCTATCCTCTACATGCTGAAGACCTGGCAGGGAAGCAACAGGTACCATCTTTACGGTCTCTGATATGACCCGATCCAAGATTGCACCCACAAGATTGCACCCACAAGATTGCACCCACAAGATTGCACCCACAAGATTGCACCCACAAGATTGCACCCACAAGATTGCACCCACGAGATTGCACCCAGTTCTCCCAGGTGAAAATTAAACACTCGACCACTGAGCCAAACAGTTGGTCTTATCTCAGATTTGTTACAAAATAAAGTTTGATGACAAATGTTTTGCAAAGAAAGGTTTTGCACACTCACGTATTTTTCTCGTTTTCTCTTCCGGTCCTTCATTTTATGTCTCTCCTCGATTCCTTTTCTCTCCTGTTGCCTCTGTCTAACTATAAAGGAAGAATTAAAACAACTTAAATATAAAGACTTAAACAGCTTCTATTTTCAAAATGGATTTCTATTGTCAAAATGGACTGGCATAAAGCCTTCACATTACCACTATACTCCTTTTTTGGTACTTGATAAACTATGTACCAGAAAAGCAAACAAAAATTGTGTTAGCTTTTCTGGTAAATAGTTTTTATAAGTACCAAAAAAGGAGTAAGTGGTAATATGAAGGCTTTATTCTAGTCTATTTTGACAATAGAAATCCATTTTGAAAATAGAGGCTGTTAACTCTTTTTTTTGTACTTAATCAACTCTGTACCAGAATAGCTAACAGAATCTATGCTTGCTATTCTAATACAAAGTTTATTAAGTACCAAAAAAACGGAGTATAATGGTAATGTGAAGGCTTTATTCCAGTCCATTTTGACAATAGAAATCCATTTTGAAAATAGAAGCTGTTACTATCTTCAAAAGATAACCTTAAGTAATCAGATCATCAACAAGATGTAGAAATAAGAGATATAACAGAGAAATAATGAGAAGAATTGATTCGTGAAGCTGAGAAGCAAGTGATGAAGGAAGTATTCAAGGCACCTCTTTAATTAGTGAAGCAGGCGGCCGAAGACTGAGGGCATATATTTCTTGAGTCTCAAGAATATTCAAACACACTTTTCCTAAACGTGATGGTATACTCGAACTTTTTGATGCAAAGTTCAAATTAATCGTAATTATCTCCTATGAATATTTAAGTAATTTTTCAACGACACAAGGGTAGCTTTCATGATCTCAACATCTAATAGGATCAAGGAAGTACCACTTCCTTTATAGAACCGTGTTCATCGCCACAAGCTGTAATCACAAGTCAAGACTAAGAGAAGAAATCTTGCCACAACCAATAAACTTTGTAACATTTTGAGAGAATAAGAAACTTAATTTGACAAACCCTTCAAGAATTCCAATTACAAATGGAGCGTCATCAAGTTACAACATCAGTAAATTGCAGACAAAATGAAACAAAAGTTTCTACCTGAACATTTTTCGGTACCTCAGGCCTTTAATGAAAGACACTTATGATTGCAAACTGAGTTTAATCAATAAGAGTTGATGGGTAACGTGAGTCATTTAATGCCAGACGAAATGCAATATTTACATTTTTCTCTGCTCAGTCTTATGGTCGTGAATTTACATGTATATGGCAATGGTGTGAAAAGTAGAAAGAAAAAGAAAAAAAAATGTTTCATGAAAGGAAATCAAATGAGTTAAAAAGATAATAGAACTGACAAGAAAGTTTATTAAAGGGTGGTGGGTTAAAAAAAAATCCAAAATCTGAACAATTAATTATACTATGGGGGCTGTTCCGAAGTCTTCTTTCAAACTGTTAAACCAAGTAAAGCATTATGCATGTACTCCAAAGCCCTGAAGTATGTAAAAGGTTACAAATAGACTTTCTTAAATTACCTTCTATAATTGTTTTGTATTTGATATCAATTTGTAACAATAATCCATGAACACTCTTTGTTTGTGCTCTAATGGTACATCTGCTCCACATGGAGAACATATGATCCCTTTGTTGTAGAAGTACACAACAAGCATACAAATTAGCGCACAAAGCAATATTACATATTGAAATGAATACTTGATGAAAATGCTATTGTGCATAACTAAGCAAACTTTTCAGGAAGAATATTTCTGAACTTACATTTATTTTCAATTTCATCATCATCTAGCAGAAGAGAGACAACCTCCTTTGGCTTCAGCTGGTCCGGACGGAAATTCCCACCTGTGATGACCATTCTTTGAATCTGAAAGAAAAGGGGACAAGATGGTCAGATGATGGTGAAAGAGTATCATAAGTGTGCTTTAGTCTACCCAGCATGTGTACAGGGTGGTCAGTCATGGCCAGCTTGCCATAGAGCTACCCAGCATGTGTACAGGGTGGTCAGTCATGGCCAGCTTGCCATAGAGCTACCCAGCATGTGTACAGGGTGGTCAGTCATGGCCAGCTTGCCATAGAGCTACCCAGCAGAGCTGGCCACCCAGCATGTGTACAGGGTGGTCAGTCATGGCCAGCTTGCCATAGAGCTACCCAGCATGTGTAAAGGGTGGTCAGTCATGGCCAGCTTGCCATAGAGCTACCCAGCATGTGTCAAGGGTGGTCAGTCATGGCCAGCTTGCCATAGAGCTACCCAGCTTGTGTCAAGAGTGGTCAATCATGGCCAGCTTGCCATAGAGCTACCCAGCATGTGTCAAGGGTGGTCAGTCATGGCCAGCTTGCCATAGAGCTACCCAGCATGTGTACAGGGTGGTCAGTCTAGCCAGCTTGCCATAGAGCTTACCCCCAAAAGAGTCACTAATCATTGTTTTTTTACAGTGAGTTATATGTTTAATGAAAAAGATGTTTGTATATTGCTGCCTCCACCTCCCTTAACAGATATGGTCAGATATGTCTATCTTATATGACAGTGGACAAACAGAAATGTAAAGAAACTACTACAATATTTAAAGGAGACATACAGTCTGATATAAATTTGTTTTAGATGTCACATGTGTGCTTAAAGGATTAAATCAGTGGTCAAGCATGTCCATCTTATAAGGAGATATACAAGTTTAAAGTTTGGTATCATTTCTGTAGAAACGACTGAAATCAGACTAGTTGCGATGTCACAGCCTCAGATTCCTCAAAGTCTTTATGTATTTTAAAGAAAGTTTATTCATTTCACTATCTAAATTAATTTTCTTCCAATTTTTTCAGATGGTATATTATAAATACCCTTATAGATTCAGTTTTACTACTTTTTTGACATATACTAATGGTTTTTAAGCCACAAAATCGCAGGACAAAATATGATAGCATACAAAAGCCTTTGAGAAATCTGAGGCTATGACATCACAAGTAGTCTGATTTCAGTCAGACAAATGATACCAAACTTTAAATTAAAATCTTTTTAATGGAATACAATTTTGGAATGCTTTCTTCACCATTCTGTTTCTTTTGAAGTCTTCTTTCATATAAGATAAACATTCTTGACCACTGAAGTAATCCTTTAGAAATTACTGATGAAATATGAATCTACACTATAATAGAATGAAATATTACACACTCACCTATCTAACCGATAATCAAGATAACATAATACAATTTATAGGTTTTTTGTTGTGATGTCACAAAATTACAATAAAATTTGCATACTTTATTATGATAAAGCTCTAAAATTCAAAATGATGTGAATTTTTAAACCAATTTTGATGAAATTAATTGCTTTGTTCATGGTTTATTGCATATTTTCTTCCAATTAAGCTCAAGCTGAATTGCTAAAACACCTGTATATATTTCTTGAACCATCACTGTCAGATTTGTATAGACCTAAATCAATCAAAATCCACCAATCAATAAATATCAATCAATAAATATCAATATAAATATCAATCAACAAACATCAATCAATAAATATCAATCGATAAATATCAATCAATAAATATCAATCAATAAATATCAATCAATAAATATCAATCAATAAATAACAATCAAAAAATATCAATCAATAGATATCAATCAATATATATCAATCAATAAATATCAATCAATAAATATCAATCAATAAATATCAATCAATAAATATCAATCAATAAATATCAATCAATAAATATCAATCAAAAATATCAATTGATAAATATCAATCAATAAATATCAATCAATAAATATCAATCAAAACATATCAATTGATAAATATCAATCAATAAATATCAATCAATTTTCAAGTTTAAGATCTATTCACAAAAGAATCATCTACATGTTCACATTCCTTTGCGTTCATTTCAAAAGTATATAGCTGGCATCTTCCAATTATGTCCCTCATTCAGACAGCAGCGAACAAAATTTCTAAATTCTTTTCCCGTCAAAATAAAGAATTATTATGGAACCACAGGACGTAGCATAAATGCAGCTGAACAGTAAGTGACAGCTCAGAATTTTGATGAACTTTGCGTGTGCTACATTTCATGTCTCTAAATCCATTTATGTCTGCTCATATTCTATACATGAACACTTTTGATGCTGTACCTTATAAGACCAGTATTGATTTTCCAGAACTGGGAAGTTTATTTTCTTCTGACAACTGTCTAAATTGAAGTAGGGGGACGTGTTGCTAGAAAACGGTTCAATAAGCTAAAGAAACAAGGTTGAAAAATACACTCAGAACTATTGAAAAATGTGCTTCTGATGTCCAGAATTTTTGCTTTAAAAAATTATTTCATATTTTTTCGGAAGGGAAAAAAAAATTGTTTATTTCTAATCAATGAGAACGTTTAATCATGCGCAGACAGTCTTTAATTGTTGAAAATAAAATATATATTTTCCAAGTTATGTCTGCTCGAAGTCTGAAGATTTTTGTGGTGTATGGGGAAGATACAGGTGTAGCTGAAACTGTTGATGCATTTTCTTGTTATTTCTCACATTAACTTGAGTCTTTGAAAATAATAAGAAACTTTTCTACACATTGACAGCGCCAGATAACTAAGGACATTGTAGAATTACTTCTAAACACCAAGTCTTTCTCTTCACAAGTCTTTCTCTTCACATTGGAAAATATAAATTCTTATTTTACAGTTTTATGTTTCTTTATAATCGTTTGAACTCCCAACTAATGTTTTCAAACTATTAGCTATAATTTTGCTAAGCAGAAACAACAGTATTTCCTATATTAAATCAATGCAATTCAATTTGGAATGATTGAACAGCAAGGTGGCACTTGCTTATTACACATCACAAAGCAAGCAAATCCTAAAAACCAATTTGTCCATCTTCATTTACAATTCCATTCAGCAAATATTAAATATCAAACGCAGGTGATTTTCTGACCACAATCTAATAGCCTGTGGATATTTGACAGACATCAAATCACATCTTTCTGAATATTTGATTTTTAAACAATACAGTGGTCAATTCATTATTATTCCCTTTGAAATATGACTTTTGGGGCCAAATTTACGAAAGCTTAAACTGAACAAATAATATGTGATCTTTTCACTGCCAAAAGAGTAGCCTTAGATCAACAATGCCATGTAGAAAGACTGAAATCAATGGTTTGAGGTAAACTAAAGTGTTGTTTTTGTAAATATGTGTAAATATTTAGTTTCCAAACTACCAGCTTTTCAAAATAGCTTGAAAATGATCAAACAGAGCATGAAGCATGAGTAATTATTAAATGTTTTCACATTCATTATCTATGTAATACTCTATATGAGCAAATATCAAAAGAACATTATTGATCAATGACAATAACACTGTTAATTATAACTTTCATCCATATTTGCTACTTTGTTTGACCCCACTGCATTTTCACAAAGCCTCACTAAATCCACAAATTTTGATACTTATTAATATTTCATATTCATAACTGATTCTGAATTCCAGGTGAGGCAGGTAATGGTAAAAATTGTCAGGAGATAAAACCACTCAGTACTAAAGGTTGCGTTCTCATCATCTTTGGATCATGATCCCCGATGATAACCGTGCTCCATGATCGTAGAAAGAACAATGTCATGTGTTGTCACTTTGGGTGCGAGAATGCGATCAGACCCATTACAGGTGATCTGATTGTGGGACGTGAGTGAATGGAAGAGGGAAGGTGAATAATTGAAAAATCTGCGAAATGTAACGGAGTAGGCTAACTGTTCACGTGATATAAATAGCTTCTAACAGGATATTGCATAACTAACGTGATCACATGACACTGGGCTGCATTCATTCATTCTTTGCCATAAGCCTAGTGGCTCGTTGACACACTGTACTCCTTCAGACCATTGGATGGTGGTGAGTTATGTTGGGTTGTGGATTGAGTCTAACATGACTCCATACCACAGCACTAAGAACTGGCTTAGTTAATCCAGGATACTGTTCTATAACAGTATCCCTGGTTCAGCCACTCCCATTTTGTTATGCTGTCAATCCATCTTGCACAGGGATGACCGGCAGACTTCCTGGCACCTGAGGGGTGCCCACACATCAGGGGGCATGAGGGGAGCCCACACATCAGGGGGCATGAGGGGAGCCCACACATCAGGGGGCATGAGTGAGCCCACACATCAGGGGGCATGAGGGGAGCCCACACATCAGTGGGCATGAGGGGATTCCACACATCAGGGGGCATAAGGGGTGCCCACACATCAGGGGACATGAGGGGAGCCCACACATCAGGGGCATGAGGGTGCCCACACATCAGGAGGCATAAGGGGTGCCCACACATCAGGGGGCATGAGGGGTGCCCACACATGAATATCTCATCCATAAATCTGATCGCCTGCTCCGGATCATAATCCTACCCTCGACTAGGATTTAGACCAAGTGACTGAGACCAGATCCAGTCAGCATACTCACAATAAAACATCTATGGGTCTGATCCCTTACAGTGGGTCTGATTACGTGCTTGTACTCAGGTGAAAACCCTCCTAATCCAAAGTGAGCAATAAATTTGATTGCAAAGCTCTCCTTTTGGCTAGTAGATGTGACCATCACCCGCTCCCCCGGGTGTCACGCTGTGAAACTGCGGAGATATTGTCCATCACCCTGTCCAAATTTGTCACAATTTGGTGTTACGATCTTATCTCATACTTCATCAATCAAATAGATGCTGGGCGAGGAAAACAATATCCTATCTGTTTTTAATTATAATGGGAACAGAAAATAACAACTGGTTCATATTTTACACCATAAGGAATAGATTCCAATTGGTACTTAAGAAGTGTAAAACAATAGAAATTGGAAAAATGTGTATGTGAGTTGTTCTTGGAATAGAACGCAGTATGTTAATATGAATATGTTCAAAATCATGTGATACTGATTAATACTGAATAAAATTCCCATCATATGAAATGAAAATCCACAGATGAAAGTGCTTTGTCAGAGGGCTTTGTCCTTTCGATGAATAAACAGATGTACTTTGGTGTAGGTGTAAAAACTACACTGAACAGCTTGAAATCATTTTCTGTTCATGTATAAATGGATGTGAACTTTTTACCTATAATAATTGCTCAAAATGTCCAAATCATACAGGTATATGGACAAGTACAATAAGCCAGATTGGTTTTATAATGGATAGCAAGAAATATTGAATTGCTCAAAATTTGTGTGAGCTTTTAAATTTGTTGGTGTAAATACGTTTTTATGAATTTTCTTTTTTAAATCTGAACTTACTACTAGGCCTCTCTCTATATATTTTTTTATAATGTTTATTAAATAAAATAAAATAATGGGAAAGATATACATTTTGACCTCTTGTTTTTAAAGATATATATAATGACCTTGCAGATGGCAAATTAAAATTGATTCAAAGGCATTTTTACACCCACTAAAGCAATAATCTATGACTATTTTCTAAATCTTAGTCATGCATGCACTAAAAATGATGGGAAAGTCGCTCTGAAATATCAACTAGCTAATTTGGTTTCTGCATGTCCATATATGCACACAGTCTTGACATTAAAGGGAAGGGGAAACCCGCGAAAAAAATGTCCGAAAGATGCCAAATTTTGGCCTTTTTTGATATTTTTGGCCTTTTTAGATATTTAAAAAAAAAATCAATTCCCCCCTTTTTTTTTTAAATCCCTCCAAAATATTACACAAGGGGGGAACCCCCCCCCCCATCTTAAATAAAAAATTAAACCATAGTCTGAACACTGTATGTACATAATTGAAATAAGAAATAAACCATGCATATACTGTACATACCCTTAATCTTTTAATTTCTTTAAAAAAAACCTCATAAACATACAAGTGTCCTTAGACACCACAAAAGGCAAAATAAATTTATATTTCTAAATAGATTTCTGTTGAGGTCTTTCTCAGTCCATAAAAATGAAATTTACTAGCAACAAAACAAATTACACAACTGCTGTGTTTACAAAGTGAAAAAAAAATTCTGATACATTTTTTTAAGTGAAGAAAGATAAATCTTTGCATGTCAAAAACACATGTTCATCAAAATAACAGCAGTGTTCCTAATTGAGCGACCAAGATCTTAAATTCTGTAGGGCAGTGAGGTCATATGAAAGCTAAGCGTGTGTATTTTCAGCAAAAAAATAATAAAAATAGATGTAGGGTTGACGACATGCAGGACAAAAGTAGGGCTGTTACGATATGTTGATTATTATGATACTGTTTTTTTCTATGATATTACAAATAACCTGACCAAAATATCATGTAAACTTAATATTTAAGCAAAATTTGTGAAACAGAATTTCACATAAATTTTAAGTAAATGAGATGTCAACTGAATATGTTTATCTGATTCTTTCCTTAGCGCTTAGGTTTTAATGTATCAATGAGATCTGCAGGCTGAAGACCTAAGCAGATTTTCAAACTTAATAATCATAACAAAGATATCGCGATATGGTGATATATCACAAAATTTTTATCCATGCATTTACCCATATCGTGATAGCCCTAAAGAACAGTACCCTTTAAGAAAGCGGCAAGAAGTGTGCTTTAAAGGAGACATAAAGTCTGATACAATCATTATTTCAGTTGATAGAGGATTAAAATCTTAACCAACTACGACAAGCAGCAAGTCAAAATCTTATTCTTATCTCAAGTTATTCATGTTTGAGAAGTCGACACATTGGGCTGCCATTTTGTTCAATTCTGCATTGAAATATTGTGCATGATGACATAATTTCCCCAACAGGGACATAGGGATTATGATGTATTTCTTTATAAGTGTGATTCATATTTTTATTCCAAAATGATGTGATACAAAGTTTTAACAGCATGTTTTGATAATTTCATGTGTACACAAAAATATCCTTGACCCTTACAAAAGAAAAACAATCTTTTATAAGCTAGAAAACATGAGGTAGATTATAAAGAATTATAAAGAATTACAAAGCATTCCAACATCCTGCTGGGCTGATGACATCATAATCTGCACGTTTTGAAATCAAAATGGCAGCTCCCGTAGAACTATTTAGTAGCAGCATTAAAGGATTAGTTCAGGGGTCAAGTAAGTTTATCTTATATGAAAGAGGACTTCAAAAGAAACAAAATGGTGAATAAAGCATTAAATTAGCAATTATTCCGTTAAAGAGATATTAAAGTTTAAAAATCTGTCTTATTTGTGTAGAAATGACTGGTGCAGTAAGTCTACTATAGAAAGTTGGCATCTTCATCCTCACATTTTTAAACAATTGGTAATGTATTTTAAAGAAAGTTTATTTAAATTCTTTTACTTTTTAAATTATTTTTCCTCAAACTTTCTTCAGGTGGTATATTATAAATACCCTTCCTAGATTCAGTTTTACGACTTTTCTGACATATCACATGGTTTTGAAGCCACAAAATCGCAGGACAAAATATGATAGAACGCACAAGACTTTGAGGAATCTGAGGCTATGACATCACAACTAGTCTGATTTCAGTCGTTTCTACACAAGTGATACTAAACTTTAAACGTACAGTGTTGCCTTAACGGAAAAAGATTTTTGAATGCTTGCTTCACTATTTCATTTCTTTTGAAGTCCTCTTTCACATAAGATAGACTTGCTTGACCCCTGAACTAATCCTTTGAAATATTTGATAATTCCCAAAAATGTGTTAAGATTGCTTCGAGAGGTGTGGAACTTGGTCAGAAGATTTGTTCATTTTAATTCTATCATATAAAATAAGGATTATGTCAGACTTTATGTCTGCTATACAGGACTACAAACAGGCTGATATTTGATATTTACCAAAAAAACCTACTATTTAGACATAAGCACCTGTAATTTAAGACTTCTGGCAATCACAGTTTAGAAGAAGTTTTAATATATGCAAAATTTGTGATGTATGAAGGGGAAAATGGCTCAAACTGTTTAATGTAATTCTTTGAATTTCTGTCCTAAATTTCAGTCACTGAAAATAGCATATATACATCCTACTCTTTGAACAGCTTTTGTTTTAACCGAAAGACATTCTGTTCAGACATTCTGGTACTTGCTTCAATTGTGTCAACTCTAGGCATGAAATAGGTAGGAGCGAAGGCCGCGAAGAACCGGTGGGGACCCAGGGTTTCGTGGGAAGCCCTACTTTTCTTGTGGTTTTGAGAGCAGAAGGGCTTTAAAATGTGTCACATCTATGGGGGGAAACTGCAGGTAGGGGTGCTGGGAGAAATCCCCCAGAATCCCTGCATTTCTCGCTATTTTGATAGCAGAAAATTGCTTAATCCAGGGTCGACCTCCTGGTAGGCATTTTTGGGCTTGAATTTGTTAGCAGAAGATTGCTTAAAATCGTGTCAATTCCACACTAAAATTGGTTCAAAGGAATATATATTTTGGAACGAATGTTTAAATGTAGAATCCCTTTGACTACAATATGTGTTTTTAGTTGGGATGGTTTTCATGTTTTCAATGTAAAAATAAAACTTTGAGAGAAAACATTTACAGCATTGAGAATAAAAAGTTTATAAGAATATATTCTCAAGACAATTGTTGCACCCCTGTGAACATTCAGGGCCATCTCAAAAGCTTCTACCGGCTGTATTAAATAAAATTGCTGCCCTTCATGGTAGGGGCAGATCTAAAATATTGCTGCTAAGGTATCTCCATGCATCTTCTATTGTCCAGCATGAAATCCAGGGTCCCTCTCGAGTGCCAATGGTTGGGTTTGGGGTAAAGTCCACGGAAATTTGGTCTTTTCTGTGGAAGATTAATGCGCTTTTGGACAACAAAAATGGAATATTATTGCAAATAGTATATAAGAAGAAGTTATTAATCAACACTGTTTTCTCGGGTCTAAAAAATATATCATAAGGACGATTTTGGCGCCCCCTTGAGTACTTGGCGGCCTCTCAGAAAGCCTCACAGGGAGAGCAGTTGTCCCCCTGCCACTATGCCACCGAACTTGACATCTTCTGAATAAGATATCAGAGCTGTTTTTTCAGTTTTTCGTCATGTATCTGTCCCCTGTATTTAAAGTATTGCAAGCATACCTGATAACTAAACTAATCTTTTAGGTAACATGAGGAATTCACTGATCCAAATCAGGGTTGGTATAGATTGTCCCAGAATTGGAATTAATTATAAACTTTCCCAGTTTTAAATAAAGGTGTTGAAATCTCCCCACGAAAAATCATGAGTTCGAGTGGCCCCTTTTGCCCTAGATTAGGAAGGGCAAATGGCAGGGGGCAAGAGGTGCCCTTTTAAAAGTTGGGGGTGGACAGGGCAGGAAGTGCACTTTTGAAAGGTGAGAGTGGAATGGGGAAAGAGGTACCCTTTTGAAAGTTATATGAAATTAATATAGGTCGATCTTGAAGCTTGAAAACAAATAGAAATCCACTCACTCACAAATCCTACATAATACATAGTAGATGTATCATATTATTTATTTGAAACAATTAAAGCATGTCATTCCCCAGGGGCCCCAATATATGCCGTGGTGGGAGGGGGCCATGTCCCCCAATTATTTTCTAAGCAATTATTTTCAAAAGTAGGCCTTTTACCTATTCGCATGATGGGCAATTGCCAACATTGGTCCTGGCTCCTCAATCTTAAACCCAAAGGTGGGATTTTGCTACCGAAAGTGGGGAATGTCAAAAGTGAAAGGAAAGTCAAGAGTGTAGGGGGGAGGGGGTGGGCGGGGAGAGTCAAAAGTGGGGGTACCACAAAATCAGGCTGATATACAAAACATTACGATACAAAAGTATACATTTGAAAAAAAGTGGGGGTGGGGGAAAGTTTAATAAACTTCTCCCTTTCACAATTTAAAGCACTTTTCATCGCACAAACAGATGGGGTTTGTTTTTAGAGCAAATTATATATATATACATATATATATACATATGTATATATATATGTGTGTGTATATACACACATACATATACACACACCCACAGACATACATATATACACACATACATACATACAGTAGTTTCTATTGAATATTTTTTCTTCCCGCAAATTCCGGATTTTCCTGCGGTTATAACCAAAGGAACCATAGCTTATTTTCAGCTCTGTAACGTTTTTAGTATAAAAAGCCAAATTAGTTTGAAAAAATCAATAAAATTCTAAAGTTTAAAAGGAATCGAAGCGGCTTTTCTGGGAGGAGTGAAATGTCTGCAGTTGAAAACCCCCCAAAAAAAAAAAAATGTTATTATGATTTATGGGGAACACATCATGTCATCAGAATTTTGTTTATTTCTGTTTATCATCCATTAAATTCAATATCAAAAAAGCCGAATAATATTTTAGGGGCCAAACAATTCTCCAAAACAACACAAAAATGCCACATTTCAGAATAAGCCAAATTATTCTTTTTTTTTTGTGGCCAAAAATTTGTCTCCAAGAAGCCATTTTTGAAATTTGGCTTCTAAAAAGTAAATTTACCGTCAACAAATAATCATCCCTTCAAAATATCAAACTGGTCTAAAAGCTACAGAATTTATACAGACATTATTTTTGAGTCTAAATTGGCAAAAAAACATGAATCTCCTGAGGGTGAAAACACGCGTGTAAACAAGGTTTACCAGAGGATCTGGTCAAGTTGACCTATTAGCTGTTTCTTTTGTCTTTTAAAGAACAGGCTGAAAAAAAGGGAGTTGTGAAGCAAAATGAGGGGTCATTTTTTTTCAAAAGAACAAAGAAATATCACACAATAGATGAAAGGCCGCTTGGGATAAAATGGAACAATGAAATTTATACAAAAGCCTCAAATCTTTCAAGTGAAGACCACGCGAGTATCTCAAGTCACAAGTGGACAAATCTCAAAGCTTTTTGGATTCAAACATTACCTCAGAATATTATGATAAGCTCTTCGGGAGAATTATCAGCAACTGAAATGCAGCTTATAAGCGTGCCTCTGAAAACTTATCAACACTCACAGTGAAATAAATCTCTGAATGGAATATTCTTACTAAACATATTATAAGCACATGCCTATATTTCTTTGTTCTGTTCTAGTTCCAGAAGATTTTCTTAAAATGGAGCAAAAAATGAGGAATCTTTAAAAGTTATCAAAGAATTTTTGATGTACATCAAATCAATTGACCTATTTTCTATGAATTATAACAATAAAAGAGATGCTGATGAAATGAAAATAGAATGTTTTCCAGAAATCCTTTTGTCAGCTCCGCACAATCACGTCATAATGAAATAAACATTTGTAAAGTATGAAGGAATCTTTGGAAGGGCTACCAACTGAAATGCCGCTAATAAGCGAGCGGGCCTCTAGAAACATATCTACACTCACAGTGAAATAAATCTCTAAATGGAATATTCTTTCTAAACATATTATAAGCACATGCCTATATTTCTTTGTTCTGTTCTAGTTCCAGAAGATTTTCTTAAAATGGAGCAAAAATGAGGAATCTTTTAAAGTTATCAAAGAATTTTGGAACTACATAAAATCAATTGACCTATTTTCTATGAATTATAACAATAAAAGAGATCTTGATCAAATGAAAATAGAATGTTTTCCAGAAATCCTTTTGTCAGCTCCGCACAATCACGTCATAATGAAATAAACATTTGTAAAGTATGATGGAATCTTCGGGAGGGCTCCAATTAATTCTAAACTATAAAGCAATTGTCATCGATTATATTTTGCCCAAGTATCTGATTTAAAATATTGTTCAAGTTATTTTTGGTGATAGATTTCAGTTGAATCTCTAAATTTTTATTGGAAATACATGACTAGTTTGAAATTGATTAGAAGTATAGCTTTTATACCACTGCGATGATATTCCATAAAATTCAGATGAAAGAATTTCTAAGAAGAACCCTATGTAATATATTCAGCTGAATAATTCTTTGAAGAACAACGGAATGTGAATAATCCTCTTTGATTTGACCTACACTCTCAATAGTTCACTAGATTTTGTAGATGATTAAACGTAAGTTTAGGACAGAAATTGAAAGAATCATCTGAAGTTTAAAGGAATATTCCCATGGAATGGATTTTCATTTTATTTCATTTATGATAGAGAAAATTGGTAGAAATAAAGTGGTGAAAAAACTATGTTAATATCTTATTCCGTTTAGAAGTTATAACGATTTAAAGAGTAGAAAAATGTTCTTAAAAACACCTCGTACAGTATATGTCCTTCAGCTTGGTGATGTCATCAAGGCAATTCCAGCACAGTTCTTAATCAACACTTTTTTGACATTATCGAACAGCATTTTTAGTTCATTATAGAGATAGGGTGGAAAATATAATTTACAAGAAAACATTTTGTTTTTTTCTTCGTGTACATCACATTTTCAAAAAGAAAAAATAAATAAAATCCAAATCACTTTTAAAGAAAAACATAAAATGTTTTGTTGAAATTGCCTCTATGACATTACAGATGTTGCCAATCAGTCACTTTTGTCCAAATCCAAAAATACCTTAAAATTTTGTAACTTCTAAATGCAATAAGAAATTAAACATAGTTTTACACCACTTTGTTTCTAAAGTTTTTCTCTATCATATATGAAAAAATAAAAATGTATGGGAATATTCCTTTAAGTTTGATTTTACTTTTCAGATATATTCAAAAACCTCAAATATTTAAAGACCAGATATCATATGAATGTGGAGATAAAAATATACTACAATCTAACATTTCTAATTGGTCAATATTTGTACACAATTACTGACAAGCCAATCAAGCCCAGTGGAAGTGACATTAATGTATCAGATTTACTACAATGGGTCAAGCTATTTTCTGGAGACCCTATTTAATTGACATGGTATCCTTCAAGTGCATGTGTTACATGTTTAAACATTGTAACATTGCTTTCTTCTTCTAGATCAAAATATTTAATGAACATTTATGTCAGGAACTTACGGAAACTTGTTTAATTCTTGCTGATTGTTGTATTCAGAATTAAAAACAATGTACAAAAACCTACCAAAATAACAGATCAAGCAAAATGTCGCTACATAATCAAAAGACTAAAAAACAAAAAAAAAACCCTCTAGCAACAGATAATAGAATTTCAGCAACACCTCTGTCTAGCCGAATACTACCCCTGGCTAAGCTAAGTATTCAGCCATTTTATGCACATCATGAAATATTCTCATAGCTGTCATGCACACTCTTTAGAAAATAAATCTCCCTGCAGATGTTTTCGGCAGCAAAATTAATTTTCTGACAAAATTTTGCACGCTTTATAATCCAAGGACGATTAATATTTAACCATCACAGACATATAGATTTCAGTCAGACGGAAGGCAAACCATTGAATGTCATCAATGTTTCCTCACATTCCGGAAAATGTCTCATTTTCTGAGAGAGAAAGAGTATCATATATCTTTTTTTTTTTTTTCTGTCCGTTATGTGAATTATGAAAATTTGAAAATTTTATCTGTGTATACTTAGGCAGAAGCAAGCAAAATCTTTCACCTAGTTCAATTATTTTTGGGTCTTGACTACAAAACGTGCGATTTAGATGGTTAATTTAATCACCCCTGGATCGAAGCAACCGCTAAAATCTGTACTTTGATGAATTAAAGAATGTAAGCGTGAATATTAAAGGTCAGTTATCGTGCATTATGACCAGTAAAATAAATTTGTATCCGTGTGTTTTGATTGGTCGAATAACATACAGATCAGGTTACATCTACACAGATGAGCCAATCAGTAGCCACCATCTTGGATCAAATTACTGTGTGCTGGAGTAAAATGTACGCCGCCACAATAAAGCCACAACAAATGGCCTTTAACCAAGTAAATATTGATGAACTAATTTGTGAAAAGATAGCTACCGACTTACAATAATTCTAATGAAATAAAGATAATTTTGCTCACTTTCTTGGGTTGGCAATAAATCAATTTGCAATATTTGTTTTAATAAAATGCAGACAAGGGAATATATCCAACCTGCTTTCAGATTTAACTGAATCTGAAGTACTTTTTGTTAAACTAAACTGTTTAGAGATGCAGCAGTAACCAAGCTACTGGGGCATTTGTAGATAACTTTGCTCAATATCTTGTAGGAAATACTTTTTACTTTGAAAGAAGTTATTTGACAATATTCAAATATTTGTTTAATCAAATGAAAGTACAGAAATGTCAATTTTGAGATTTACCAGTGATAAAGTTTGGAAGCATACCCTGCAAGATAAAAAAGAAGTTAAAAATTTCACTTTGGGCCCATGATAGGGGAAATTTTCCCCCTTTTCCCTTCTTGTATGTATATGCCCTTACAGAAATATAATGCTTGCGACAAGCTAACATTGCTGCAAGCTAGTATTTAAAACAAATTAGCTTGCCCAAGCTTGCAAAAACTATCTGCAAGCTTGTGCAAGCTAGCAACATTTTTGCAAGCTTGCACAAGCTAACAAATATCTTATGCTAACTAGCAAGATACTTGTTCCAAATACTAGCTTGCAACATGCTTGCTGCAAGCTTGCACAGCTTGCAGCATGCTTGCGCAAGCTAGAAATTGTTGGCTTGTCGCAGGCATGCTGCAAGCTAAAATTTCTGAGAAGGTGGACATGTCTTATTGGTTGAAAGATATGTATTAAAGGTATAGAGTCTGATAAATATCAGAGCAGACAGTCTTTAAACAGTCGCATGCACTTACAGCTTTTAGGTAATAACAAACCAAAGTTTGTACAACATGTACGTGCAAAAGTGATGAAGTATGAACAGAAAAAACAGCTAAAACTCTTTATATTTCTTTCCCAAATTTGAAGTATCAATGTTTCTCAAATTGCATGTTTACACTGCTAAAACTAGGTCAGTTACAATAACATCCAATTTCTTGTGCACTGTAGCCGCCCACTTCTCCCATTCAAAATATTAGGGGGAAGGTAAAACAAAAAGTTAACATGAGCAATTTTTTAGTTGTCCCATTCTGAGGTCACAATTTATGTTAATTAAATATATGCTTTAAAATGCTGTCAAATTGACAATTTGTAACTGCCTTTGACGGAACTTTTTGCTGTAGGCATAGTTTTGGGGATATAAAACCTTTTATGCAATTTTTGAATTTTGAATTCAGCACTTTATCAGTTTTCTTATATAATGTGTGATGTGGAACTGGAAGAAAGCTCAAACTCTTTCCTTATCTTCAATGAAAATGATGGGAAAGAATATTCCTACTAGAATATTATTGGGGGCGTGGCAAAGAGTCTTATTGGGGGCATGGTAAAGAGTCACAAACATTTGCTGCACTCCTTCAAACAATTATGATAGATATTTAAAAAAACAAAGGATTTACAAAGAAAGTATCAAGGATGCCCACAATGCATCACACAATTTTCATAAAAAATGCAAATTGATGCCTGATATCTACAAAATGCTGTAAACTGGTCAATGTTTAACCATTTTTGATTAAAAAATGGGCTGGTATGATGGTTTTAACAAATTTTAAAAGCAATTTAGCTAATGGTGATTCTACCCATATATACCATAAATAAATTCATTGCAGTAGACCAATCTTAGAGCACATTAGAAGTTTTCTTTTGCAATATAGTATATATATATTGCATTAATAGTTGCAAATTATAAATACCTAATTGGCAAGAGACACATTCCAGATGTATAAGGGTGTTTCAGCTGACGTCACAAGATCACATGACTTTGTTTACATCGCCATTTTGTCAGTTAAAACCACTGTCGTCTGCTGTACACTTAATTAGACTTACATATGTTTGCATGTTGTTATATAAGATTAGTTTTGTAAGATAATTATGCTGAATCTTGCTGTGCCATTGGTTGCACTAATAGATGTGTGCGAGCTAAGGAATAAAAAGACATTTTCTCCATTTCCATCTGATATTGATCAATGTTTGAAGTGGGTTTCTGCTGTACGACGGACGCAAAGGTTTCAACCTACGGTACACACTAGGATTTGCAGTGAGCACTTTATATCAGGTATGTAAGATTTGTCTGAGTATAACGAACAATCAGCTGGCATTAATGTTAAAGTTACTCTTAGAATACTCGGTGAAAATATAAAACTTAAGGAAAATATGAAGTAAAATCGAAAGCAAGCAAAAAATTGCAATTAGTCAAATTCGCTGAACTGGTACTGGTAGGTTAGTATATGGTATGTTTGTTGTACATGTGACGTAACTGCGCTGTGTGAAGACGCGTGAAAAACAACAACGCTATTGTCCTGCACTGCAAAATGGAGTCTGCCGCTGCCCTGCAAAATGGAGTCCAGTTGAGTTAGAGTCACATGATGAAATCTCTCTATTCGACAATCAAAGAGCCAAAAGCCCTAAAACTAATTGGATTACAAGAACCACAAAAAAAGTACAATAGTTTTTGGATGACCCCTAAAACAAAGAACAAGTTGGCAGTCTGCCTAAAGTGACCATTCCAAACGACAGGAACAAATACAGAAGGAAAAAAAATAAAAAAATTTTTTATTGAAAAGTCCTGACATGAACTAAACTAATTTAAGAACTAACTTCTTGAATTTCAACACCCGAGAAATCTAAAACTGGACTGGTTATTATTATATTTTGTGCTTGGACAGGAGGTTTTGACCCTCAGGGTACCAACGGTCAGCAATCACAAAGATAACAAAGCGTGTCTGAACAAAGGTGCGGCTGGAGAGAAAACAATACCAGCACGTGCCGACACCCTCAGGGATTAAAATTCTTACAAAATCTGAAAAATGCATTTCTTTCATGGGGAGATTATTATAAATGCAAGGTTGGTGAGTGACAAATCTGTATTGTCTTTTAAAAAATCTCTTTTGTCGTTGCACCTTGCGTTAAAAACTGATTATTCTTGGAACTTTTCAAAGGAGGCATTCATCTCTAATTGGTTGAGGGCATCGGAATTAACAAAGGAACAGTCAAGTGGATAGTAAAACAACACCTTCGATATATATCAAGTTGAAGATGTGAGTTAATACCTCACCAGGTCACCACTACCTTTATATGAAGTCTGAAGATGTGAGTTAATACCTGACCAGGTCACTACCTTTCTATTTTGAGGATTAGACCAAACTACTTAAAGGGACGTTAAAGTAAGTGATTATTTTCTCCTTGGCTCTTAAAGGACTAGTTCAGTGGTCAAGCATGTCCATCATATATGAAAGAGGACTTCAAAATAAACAAAATAGTGAAGAAAGCGATAAGAAATCTTATTCCGTTAAGGAGATATCCAAGTTTAAAGTTTGGTATCATTTCTGTAGAAATGACTGAAATCAGACTAGTTGTGATGTCACAGCCTCAGATTCCTCAAAGTCTTTATGTATTTTAAAGAATGTTTATTTAATTTTTTCCCTCTTATAATTATTTTTCCTCCAAACTTTCTTTAGGTGGTATATTATAAATACCCTCCCTAGATTCAGTTTTACTACTTTTTGACATATTCCATGGTTTTTAAGTCACAGGAATTTGAGGAATCTGAGGCTATGACATCACAAGTAGTCTGATTTCAGTCGTTTCTACAGAAATGATACCAAACTTTAAACTTGAATATCTCCTTAACGGTATAAGATTTTTGAATGCTTTCTTTACCATTTCGTTTCTTTTAAAGTCCTCTTTCGTATAAGATAAACTTGCTTGACCACTGAACTAATCCTTTAAATGCCAGTTCAGAAAACTATGCAATACAATTCATCGTTTCTGATTGGCCGATCATATTTACACAAATACTGACTAGCCAATCAAGTACTCCAGCGAAAGTGACATTGCTGGTATGTAGCAGATTTACAGGTGCTGTTTCAAGCAATTTTCTTGTGACAAGACTCCCTCTTTAAAATCATGTAGCACAACTGACCTACAAATACTATGTAATAAAGCATACATTCTGAAACGAAAGAATTTTTGGTTGATATTCAGTAGATTCCAGTGTTTCTATAGTTACCAGAAAGAAAGGAAAATACAACAATAACTTATAACGTAACTAACAAATAGATGTATAATATCCTCTAAAAATCTTTATTTCTCCTTAAAAAACTTTGATTGTTCCTAGAATAATGCCGATCCCATCTTATCTACCCATAACAGAACCAGAAAAAAGACATTTTCATAATTTCTCCAATCCAGGGATTAATCAAAACTTGTGTTTTATACGTCTTCCCTGGATTTCACACATCTGTGGGCGTGTTCTCATTTATCTCCGGATGGTGATCCCCGGATGATAACCTTGCTCGATGAAGTAAGAAAATATTGTTGTGTGTTCTCACTTGAGTGTGAGCTTCAGGTCATGATGACCCAAACATTATTAATATTTTACAGGCCCCTAACAGGATATTGCATAACTAACTCAATCGTGAGTCACCGATCTGCATTCACACATTTTAAAATTTTTATCGTTGATCCGTTTCATCTGCTCTGGATCATAATTCTACTCTCGTGTAGGATCAAGATCAAGTGGTTGCGATCAGATCCAGTCAGAGTTGTCATGTCATGAAAACATTACAAAAATCCTGACAGAATATTGCATAGCAAACTTGATCATGAGTCACTGATCTGCATTCATACATAGTTTTTGAGATTTTCATTAGTGGATCTGATCGCCTGCAGTGGATCTGATCGCGCGCTCCCATTTAAGTGAGAATGTACTCTGTGTTTCAATTAGATACATGAGAATAAAATATTACCTTGTGCAGACCGAAACACCTGCATATCACACCAGAATACATTGTTTTTTTAGCGTAAGTATGAGACAAGAAACAACTCCACTTATTATTGTCGAAGCATGATGCAATTTAATTAGGTAGGACAGTATAGTATCAAAGAAAATAAAGAAAATTAGAGGTAGAGGAAAAGAAGAATTATCAAGCAACTTGTATAATCTGGTTTCGACCGGCAAATAATTTTGGATTCAAATGAAATAGGTGACCTTCAGTAGACGGAGCAAACGAAAGAACATTCTTTGATCATTGAAAACAATTATTACTTGGTTTTTGTAAAAATGGCTATGAAATGGTTTTGAGGGTGTACTGCATTCCCATTGAATCAAATGTTGATTTTCAGATGACATAAAAGTTTGGGAAGTGATATTTTGCATTTAATATTTAAATGATATATGTTGTTATGGCTTTCCAAATGATATCAAAATTTAGATGATAATATGTTTTTATTTATTTTTTTGATATAATTTAAATTTATAATAAGAAATGTCATGAAAAGATACTTCAGTTAAGTGATATTTTTTTTCATTTCCACCAGGCTTACTCTCCAGCTTCATACTCACTTGAAAAACAGACATGAATACAAATCCTGTCAAATTTTCAGCAAATTCAATTTTCAGCAAATTCAATTTCAGCAAATTCAATTTTCAGCAAATCATATTTTCAGCAAATTCTTAAGTTTAAGGAATAAGTTTGTTCTTTCTATACTTACCCAGTACTATGAACTATTTATGCAATAGAAATAGAAGCAGGCAATACATATACAGTTATAACCTATTACACAGATTTATAATTTTGTTCTAAGATTGCAGGGCTTAATGGTTAACCGTGTGTCCATGTATTGTTTTAATCCTCTATCATATTTCTTTGAAGAGCAGCTGATTATTACATAGAGCATTTTTATCTTAACCCTACCCGCTCAATCTGAAGGTATACAGTGGCTCAGTGGTTATAGGAGTCATACTCGTATGCAACAGAAACTGGGTTCGATTCCTGCTGCGAGCACTGCTTTGATTCCTTGAACTCTGCTTGCTGCAGTTCACTCAGCAGTAAAATGAGTAGCAACACTGCTGAGAAAATAACCTGGGATGGACTGGCGTGATATCGAGGGGGAGTCATACATACAGTATGCTCTCATTGGCTTAAGCCAAGGAACCATGGATAAGCATAAGGCCTTCACGACTCAGTATGGAATTCAGCTGCGTAGGATGATACAACAAACCTACAAAAATGTATAAGTCTCTTATTAGTAAAACTATTTCTAAAAGAGGGGGGAGGGGATGGGGGTCATAAACATGATGAATAACTCTGGCTATAAATTTTTAGTCCAATGCATCTAAACTCTCCAGAGTGTTTTTAATAACTCACTGATGAAAACATCCTTTTAAAAGTCCAAATGAATCCTCAGCCCCACATTACATGCATGACTTGGCCCTGCAGTAACCAAATCTACAATACCTGGCTTTTCACAATTAAGTTCCATTGTGTGCATATAGATGATTGGGAGTATAATTACTGATGTTTAAATTCACAGAACTATCTGTGGTGGGATTTTAATTGCTTCTAGCAGTCTAGAAGTCATACCCGCCAAAATGGAGGTTTGTGCAGGAGAAAAGCCTGAACATTTGTAGTGAGGATTAGGCATAATGAATTTCTTGGAAATTTGGGTAAAATTTCTTGGAAATTCGGGTAAAAAATTTTTGAAAAAGGATTGAAGACATTTCACAAAAATTGAAGCAAATTTCACAAAAAATTGCACACAATGAAGGACATTTCACGAATATTGTTGGAAATTTTACAAAAATTAAAGCAAATTTCTCAAAAATAAAGAAAATTTTCCAAAAATGAAGGAAATTTCTCCAAAATTGATGGAATTATTCAGAAAATGAGGACAATTTCCCAAAAAATTAAAGGAAATTTCACGAGAATTAGTGCAAATTTCCCTAAAATGAAGAAAATTTCTCAAAAATTGAAGCAAATTTTGTAAAACTGGAAATAAATTCCTGAAAATGAAGAAAACTTTTTAAAAGTGGAAGCAAATTTCACAAAAACTAAAAGAGATTTCTCAAAAATTAAAGTTTTTCGGTAGAAAAGATGCCATGATGGAATCTGACTCTTCAAAATTAACTCATTAGACCTTCATTTAATGAAGGTCTATACTCGCCTTGAAAGGGCGTCCACTTATGACAACGGGCCTTATCATAAAACTATTGGGGGGGGGGCAATGACCCCTATGTCACTGGAATTAACAACCAACTTTACATAGATCAGACATTCTCATCATTTTTAAGGTCAAAAACTGAAGAAATTTAATGGTAGCATATAAAGATTGTAAGTTATCTGCCTTGAATAACTACACCACACTTTGTACACTCTAAAATCTGCATGATCACCCCTAACTCTACACAAACTATATGAAATTTTCCATAATTCATGAACATAGTTTTATCCACAATATATACAACTTTTTGTCTATACTATATTTTTCAGTGTTTTATTGCACTTTGCAATTAAACTTCATCCAATTCTACTTTTTTTCTTTTAATGTAAAGAAAGTGAGAACCAACATAACTGTAAGAAATCATCTTCATAAGTGAGACTTAAATGGGGGAGCTCTTCTTCATTTTAAATTAAACAGTCATTCATACTCTCTGCACTCTCTAGCAGATAATTGAGAAACAAAATCACAGAATAGATATTATCAAAGAATTAGTTCAGTGGTCAAGAAAGTCCATCTTACATGAAAGAGGACTACAAAAGAAACAAAATGGTGAAGGTTTCAAAACTCTTATTCAGTTTAGGAGATATCTAAGTTTAAACTTTGGTATCATTTGTAAACAAATCAGATTAGTGATGTCACAGCCTCAGATTCCTCATATTTTGTACTGTGATTTTTTGGCTTAAAAACCATGGAATATGTCAAAAAAGTATTAAAACTCAATCTAAGAAGGGTATTTATAATATATTACTTGAAGAAAGTTCAAAGAAAAGTAATTCAAAGTAAACAAATTAAACAAATTTTCTTTAAAAAAGATTAACAAAGACTGAAAACGGCAAATTTTAACAGTAGAATTACTACATCAGTCATTTTTATACAGATAAGACAAAGCTTTAAACTTAAATATCTCCTTAATGGAATAAGATTTTTAAACACTTTCTTCACCATTTTGTTTTTTGTAGTCCTCTTTTATATAAGATATTTGACTTCTGAACTAATCCTTTAACATGGCAATGGATGTGCCACTACCATAGGTGTGTAATAAAGTGTTCATCAACTTTGGGAACTACTATGGCAAGGTTGTCACACGATGTCTGGAGTATGAACTAACTCATCAAATTTAATTTCTAAGATGGCAAAGAAATCATCCAGAATGACATCATTTTTTAAAGATAGGTGGATGAACATGGGAGTGGGGTTGTGCATGAACATGGGAGCGGGGTTGTGCATGAACATGGGAGTGGGGGTGTGGATGAACACGGGAGTGGGGGAGGCGGATGAACACGGGAGTGGGGGAGGCGGATGAACACGGGAGTGGGAGTGTGGATGAACATGGGAGTGGGGTGTGAATAAACATGGAAGTGGGGGTGTGGAAGAACATGGTAGTGGTGGGTGGATGAGCACAGGAGTGGGGGTGTGGATGAACATGGGGGTAAAGATGGAGGTGAACATGGGAGTGGGGTGTGGATGAACATGGGAGTGGGGGTGTGGATGAACATGGGAGTGGGAGTATGAATGAACATGGAAGTGGAATGTGTGGATGAACATGGAAGTGAGGGTGAGGATGAACATGGGAGTGGGGTGTGTGGATGAGGATGGGAGTGGGGTGTGTGGATGAACATGGGAGTGGGGGTGTGGATGAACATGGGAGTAAGGATGGAGGTGAACATGGGAGTGGGGGTGTGATGAACATGGGAGTGGGGGTGTGGATAAACATGGGAGTGGGGGTATGAATGAACATGGAAGTGGGGTGTGTGGATGAACATGGGAGTGGGGGTGTGGATGAACATGGGAGTGGGGGTGTGGATGAACATGGGAGTGGGGGTGTGGATGAACATGGGAGTGTGGATGAACATGGAGTGTGGCTGAACATGGGAGTGGGGGTGTGGATGAACATGGGAGTGGGGGTGTGGATGAACATGGGGTGGGGGTGTGGATAAACATGGGAGTGGGGGTGTGGATGAACATGGGAGTGGGGGTGTGGGTGAACATGGGAGTGGGGGTGTGGGTGAACATGGGAGTGAGGGTGTGGATGAACATGGGAGTGGGGTGTGGATGAACATGGGAGTGGGGTGTGGGTGAACATGGGAGTGGGGGTGTGGGTGAACATGGGAGTGGGAGTGGGGATGAGCATGGGAGTGGGGATGAATATGGGAGTGGGGTGGGGGTGAATGTGGGAGGGGGTGGGGTGAATGACGGAGGGTGGTGGGGTGAATGTTAGACGTGTTGTGAATGTGGGGGGAGGTGCATGTGTTGATGATGAACATAAACTATAACAAAATCAACATTGCCAGTCCTCACAGGAGAACAGGGTGTAAAATCCTCACAGCCCTGCAATTTTTGATAAAACATCTCCATTTTTTATGATAATATTTAAAAAAAATTATAAACTTTTTCGCTCATTATATTTCTTGCTTTAGCCACCCTCGATCCATCATCTGATACTGTAAAAGCCATATTTCTTTTGTCAATACTTCTCCAGTCTGTCCAAATTTTAGACACAAAATTTTGAGAAAACAAATATAAGAGAATCAAATATATGTAAAATGACCAGGTGTGACCAACACTGGCAATCATTGAATATAATGCACAAAACCTGTGTATATACAATGTAGTACGTTTTCTCTAATGACTTACACTTGTGTACAATTGGTGATTATATAATAATAAAACGGTTTATATAGAGCTTTTTGCTATCTGTAATCAACGGCATGAACAGAACACATGATTTGTTTGTCACAATCCACAAAAATGTGAAAAATGTACTTTCACATTTTTGTGTTTTCAGTTCTCTTATAATCTAATTTTGATGAGATGCTCACTACTTGACTATAATGCCTATAATACCTTCTCTTAATTAATCAGTGAAAGTCTTGTGCTAACAAAAGGGTATATGTTTACAGACTCCACATTTATAGGACTAGACATTGTACAGACTCCACATTTAAAGAACTGGACATTGTAGCAATTTCTATATTGGTTGAAAGAATATGTTTGGTTTGGTTTGTTGATGTTTAACGGCACTGTGACAGTCAGAGCAGAGAGCTGTTATTTGGTCAGAGTCAAATGTGCCAAAAGGGTGTTAATAAATAATGGTGTAAGAGTTAGGATAGTGAGGAGATGGAAGGTTTGTAAGGGAAATAAAGGGGAAAAGCTAAATGTGAGAATAAATTTAGGTGAAAAGAAAGGGGCTTGTAAGGTTAGGTGTAGAAAGGGAAGAGGGGAGGAGATTATGTGTGGTGGAAGAGGTTGTTGTTGCAGAGGAAGTTGATGTTTGAGGAAGAATTGTTTTCAAAAAGGTCCGAGATATAGGAGAGTGAGGACAGAAGAGATCTGGAGTTCTGGTATAGGGGACAGGTTAAGAAAATATGCTTGATGGAGAGATTGATGTTGCACGTTGGGCAGAGAAAGAATACTAAAATTTCAGCGGATCAGTTTTAGAATTTTTAAAAAGCACTTTTAGTTTTTGAGTTAATGTCTGAAACAAAATTGATCAGTTTTTAATTCATGCAAACTTTGTGATATATGAATGAGTAAACAGCTCAACATCGTTATGTAATTCTTTGCTAAATCTTAGTCACTGAAATTGATAGGAAAGTCTTTTCCTGCTTAAATTTGATTGGGGGATAGACAGCAAAGACTCAATTTGATTGGGGGATAGACAGCAAAGATTCAATTTGATTGGGGGATAGACAGCAAAGACTCAATTTGATTGGGGGATAGACAGCAAAGACTCAATTTGATTGGGGGATAGACAGCAAAGACTCAATTTGATTGGGGGATAGACAGCAAAGACTCAATTTGATTGGGGGATAGACAGCAAAGACTCAATTTGATTGGTGGATAGACAGCAAGGACTCAATTTGATTGGGGGATAGACAGCAAAGACTCAATTTGATTGGGGGATAGACAGCAAAGATTCAATTTGATTGGGGGATAGACAGCAAAGATTTAATTTGATTGGGGGATAGACAGCAAAGACTCAATTTGATTGGGGGATAGACAGCAAAGACTCAATTTGATTGGGGGATAGACAGCAAAGATTCAATTTGATTGGGGGATAGACAGCAAAGACTCAATTTGATTGGGGGATAGACAGCAAAGACTCAATTTGATTGGGGGATAGACAGCAAAGACTCAATTTGATTGGGGGATAGACAGCAAAGATTCAATTTGATTGGGGGATAGACAGCAAAGACTCAATTTGATTGGTGGATAGACAGCAAGGACTCAATTTGATTGGGGGATAGACAGCAAAGACTCAATTTGATTGGGGGATAGACAGCAAAGACTCAATTTGATTGTGGGATAGACAGCAGACTCAATTTGATTGGGGGATAGACAGCAAAGACTCAATTTGATTGGGGGATAGACAGCAAAGACTCAATTTGATTGGGGGATAGACAGCAAAGACTCAATTTGATTGGGGGATAGATAGCAAAGATTCAACATTTTTCCGGCACAATTTGCTGCACCACTTCAAATAATTATGATAGTCATTTGAAAAACATAGGAATAAAAAATAAATAATAGTCTCCCTCTTTGTTTGTTTGATGAGGGCTTAACAGCACCATGACAACAAAGGTCAAATTGTGCCTGAGAGGTCAGATCATTCTAGAGGTAGGAAGGAAAGGAAACAGGGGGAGAATAAGAGAAATTCAAGAACAAAAGGTCAGAAAGCTGTGATTGAGAGGGGAGGTGCATGGTTGATACAAAAACAAAGTAGAGAGAGGGTGGAAGAGGAGAATTAAACATGGTTGTAGAGGGAGGCATGATGAAGAAAGGAGATAATTTTTTCCGGAGGATTTTTCTGGAAGAACTCAGCAATTGAGTAGTGGGGAGCGAGGGAAGCTCTGGGAAGGTTGTACAGGGGGCAAGCAAGGAAAACGTGATGGATTGTGAGGGTGCAATGGCAATTGTTGCAGTAACATAAACACATTAGCATAAAATATGCAAATTGAGGCCTGAGGGTTTTAAAAACACTGTAAAAAGATCAGTTTGACAGAATGTGGTGAAATGTTTTGCTACTAAGATAGATTTTTAATAGATTCTAAAACAATTTAGCTAATGTTACTTATGTCCAGTTACCTTTAAAACGGGTATCTTTTCGACTGCAGAAGGTCAGAGAAAGTTGGGAAAAGAGATTGATGAAAATTGACTATGCCTTGCAAGAATGCAGGGTTTGCCTCAGGAATACATTGACATAATCAGTTTTTGACAATAAAATTGTGTTGGCATACGGATATTTGTACAAAAAAGACTTCATAAAGTTTAATTTGTCTAACAATTTGCAAAAAGCACTACATGCCCCCAGGAATGACATAAAACTGAATTTACAATGAAAACAAGGCGTGCTACAACAAAGCAGAGCGACATTGACGAAAATGAGAATAATAAGAGGAAGCCCTCGTAAAACAAACACCTGGGGTAACAAGCATCATGGATACTAATGACAGTCATTAAGAATGTTATTCCTGGAATGTCCATAAGATCATGTCTCCACAAAGCAAATAGCAGATTATAAGAGCTTTTTAATGGAGGTTTCTTAAGTGGGATAAGAGTTGTAGTCTTCCGCGTTTCTTGTGAGAGAAGAGGCCAGATGTTGGGATTGTAATGCGACACTTTGGCTAATGCTTTTAAGATGGATAGTTAATGACTTGATCGCAGAGATGGCCAACAGAGGGCAGCATTCTTTTCAATTTTAGTAAGAGTAGGATGTTTTTCAAACTTTTCTTAATCGCTGAGAACGCAAATAGCATATTCGCTAACACAAAATGATACTCGACGCACAACAATTGTAATTCTACTAAGAGTTAAAGCTTTAAAAAGATCTGGGTAAAATGAAACAATACATGGGTAATGGTATTTCTACCACAGAAGTAAGTTATAAAATAGCACTGAAAGAAATCACATTGGGTATTTAAGTATGTAGAGGGTAAAATAGATATCAAAGGAAACAAACGGGTAGACCTATAGTCTACTAATCTATCCACATTAAGAAACTTAACTGGCATCAAAGCGTGGCCTGAAAACATTTTATTTGCACAATTGCTCTTCCAAGAGTATAAGGTTTTCAACATATGGTGTAAGCTTGTGAACACTTTGCCCCTATTTTGTATCAAAAGTCACCCTCACCCTCATGGGTGTAGCCAGCCTTTTGGATTGGGGGGTCAAAATAGAAATAGCGGTCTTTAACCTGCTCAGAGGCAAACTTTTACTGAAGAGCAAAAAAGGTACTTTTAGCAACATTTTAGTGTGGGGGGAGGAGGGGGAGGGGGAAGGGGGAGGGGTCAAGCAACCAGAGCTGCACCCATGACCCTCACAAAATTACCCAATGCACAGAATCATCTTATTCAGTCAGATGTTACCAATTCTGAATCCTCAAGAAATAATTTGCAGAATTCAGTGGTCAGTAAAAGTGGTGAAAAGTGAAAGTTTTTTTTTATTTTCTCAAAGCGCATGTAAATATCATACAAGATTATGAAAGGCTACCCCTACCTATCTTCATTCATATTGCATTCAAGAATCATAAAAGAAAGGGAAAGGGGGTTAATGGAAGGTGGAAAATTTGCTACTATTTTTCCAATTTCAAACCTTACTTTCGCACCTTTCCTGCCTCACCTACTTATTCACCCACTTTCACATGGGTAACACAAATTTATTATTTACAATTTGAACAGCTTCTATTTTCAAAATGGATTTCTATTGTCAAATGGATTGAAATAAAGCCTTCACATTACCATTTTACTCCTTTTTTAGTAGTTAAAAAGACTCTGCACCAGAAAAGCTAACAAAAGTTCTGTTTGCTATTCTGGTACATAGTTTATTAAGTACCAAAAAGGGAGAATAATGGTAATGTGAAGGCTTTATTCCAATCCATTTTGAAAATAGAAGCTGTTTTTGGCAACATGATTATAAGTGGGGCAATAACATCAATGGGGCATGTGAAGGGTATGTAGGGTATGCCTTTGGTGTAAATATTCAAATGGCGGGATGTGCAACCCCCTCCTCCTTCCAGGCTGGCCCCCATCACCACTACCACAATTTTTCGGGAGATTTAGAACCTATCTGTCAGTAATTTTTAGGTTATTGTCTAAAATACTATGTCTTATTGTTTTTTGTTTTTTAAGACAGTATTATTGAATTAATTTAGACAACATGACACCCCCAAAATCAATAATTTTGTTTGGAAATTCAGTGATCTATTGGGAATACCCACAGGTTTATAGCTGGGGTATTAGCCCCCTTTCCAATACCTATGAAATTTGGGTATACAGTACTGACAGAAGTTAGGAAATGTAAAATGGACATACGGCTGCATGAATTTTTATTATTTTCATGTATGTAAAACATGTGGTGCTACATTAGTGTGAAAACTCAGATCAAATGCTATTTCATTTAAATTTATCCATTACCATTGTGCAGTAGTCACGTCTTTGTACTACCAGTAGTGTTGCTTACTCACAACCGGTAGTGTTGCTTACTCACTACCGGTAGTGTTGCCCACTCACTACCGGTAGTGTTGCTTACTCACTACCGGTAGTGTTGCTGACTCACTACCATAGTGTTGCTTACTCACTACCGGTAGTGTTGCTTACTCACTACCGGTAGTGTTGCTTACTCACTACCGGTAGTGTTGCTTACTCACTACCGGTAGTGTTACTTACTCACTACCTGTAGTGTTGCTTACTCACTACCGGTAGTGTTGCTTACTCACTACCGGTAGTAAAGAAAAGCACTCACTACCGGTAGTGTTGCTTACTCACCACCGGTAGTGTTGCCCACTCACCACCGGTAGTGTTGCCCACTCACCACCGGGTAGTGTTGCCCACTCACCACCGGTAGTGTTGCTTACTCACTACCGGTAGTGTTGCTTACTCACTACCGGTAGTGTTGCTTACTCACTACCGGTAGTGTTGCTTACTCACTACCGGTAGTGTTGCTTACTCACTACCTGTAGTGTTGCTTACTCACTACCGGTAGTGTTGCTTACTCACTACCGGTAGTGTTGCTTACTCACTACCGGTAGTGTTGCTTACTCACTACCGGTAGTGTTTACTCACACCGGTAGTGTTGCCCACTCACTACCGGTAGTGTTGCTTACTCACTACCGGTAGTGTTGCTTACTCACTACCGGTAGTGTTGCTTACTCACTACCGGTAGTGTTGCTTACTCACCACCGGTAGTGTTGTACTCACCACCGGTAGTGTTGCACTCACCACCGGTAGTGTTGTTTACTCACCACCGGTAGTGTTGCCCACTCACCACCGGTAGTGTTGTTCAGCACTCACCACCTGTAGTGTTGCACTCACCACCGGTAGTGTTGTACTACTCACCACCGGTAGTGTTGCTTACCCACACACTACCGGTAGTGTTGCCCACTCACCACCGGTAGTGTTGCCCACTCACACCGGTAGTGTTGTTTACTCACACCGGTAGTGTTGCTTACTCACCACCGGTAGTGTTGCTTACTCACTACCGGTAGTGTTGCTTACTCACTACCGGTAGTGTTGCTTACTCACTACCGGTAGTGTTGCTTACTCACTACCGGTAGTGTTGCTTACTCACTACCGGTAGTGTTGCTTACTCACTACCGGTAGTGTTGCTTACTCACTACCGGTAGTGTTGCTTACTCACTACTGCCTGGTGCCACTACTGGTTATACCCTTAACCAAGGGTATTTCAAGAAATTAAAGCAAAAAGAAATAATGGATTTATATCTGAAAATTGGAAGGATTTACCCCGGAGGAAATTTACATAATATTTTGAAAACCTCAGATTCCATACTGTTAACCATTTGGTTTGTTGAAGGTCTTAATCGATGAAATGTTGTATAAAAGCTGTTGTTTAAATTGGAAGCAGGTCAGGGAAAGGGTTATGTATGTATGTATGTATGTAGGTATGTAGGTAGGTAGGTAGGTAGGTAGGTAGGTAGGTAGGTAGGTATGTATGTATGTATGTATGTATGTATGTATGTATGTATGTGTATGTATGTATGTATGTATGTATGTATGTATGTATGTATGTATGTATGTATGTATGTATGTATGTATGTGTGTGTGTGCATGTGTATGTATGTATGTATGTATGTATGTATGTATACGCATGTACAATTATATAGTACCTTTTCCAAAGGTTGCAAATTGCTCAAGGAAGTCGCAAATTAAGAAAACAAAGAAAGGGGTGTAAAGAATAATGTCAAGTTAAAGGAAACAAGTAGGATTTTAGCACTCTTTTAAATTGCCCAATAAAAGTAGCGTAATGCATGTCCGAAGAGAAGGAACTGCAAACAATTGGGAGCCACTGCAGAAAAGCACAGAAGCCAGCTTTAGTGCAGGTATGTACATGCATTGTTCAACTAATAAGTTTTCTGAGGATGAGCATAGAGTGCGAACAGGAATGTAATGTAGAAGGTGGTTCAAATATATGCTGGGGATTTGTGTATCATTGATTTAAAAACAAGAAGTCCAATTTTAAAAACAATATGCTGAGGCACTGGCAGCTAATGTAGTTTTCTTAGTAAAGGAGATGCATTGTTCAGTCTTGCTGCCTTATTATGTAGCTTTTGCAAATGATTGGATTATCTTTTGTGATCCCTATGGTTGTGGAAAGGGGAGGGGTAATGTGGAAGGCCTACTTGGTAACTGTGTTAGTTTCTTTGTTTAATGAGAGTTTAAAGGCACCACAACAGCAATGGTCAAATTGTGCCTAATAGAGCTGTGAACGTTTAGGGGTTTTAGTAAATGTGTACACGCCCAAAAAAGCGAGCGTGTATCGTGTACACGCGTTTAGTACCGTAATTTTCAGAAATACACCAACATTGCTCCAAAACTACGAGGCGAAGTGAAAAAAATCGCGCAACCAGTATGGTAAAAGTACTGACTCCATTGCCCAAATAGACGCCGAGTTTTGCTTTCCAAATCGTAAAAAGTTTTATGGAAAATATGCATGGAAATTCAGTCTAGAAAAAACAGATAACTTTCTTTCAATGTCATTTAAACTCAACATCACCTAACTTTTTTATCCTATTCGCTACGGCTTTCAAAGTTCTTCTGTGAAAATCTTGCACACTAGGCCTATGATATACCTCGCCGTAAAACATTTCAAAACTACACCACCACAACCAGGAAGTTTTCAAATATCAGTCCTCTCGAAAAATGGCCGCCATCTTTGCGACGCATGCAGAACTTCAGCTCTGTTAAAACCTTTCTCTGTTTGTTTATTATGCAATATTTTTTCTTTCTTGCAAAATTTATTTGACTCATCAGGTAATATTTACATGTAAATGTACTGATTGTCACAATTCAAGGTTTTTTGGCCAATTTAACAGCTTGTAAAACGGGCCTTGATTGCGTGGGATTTAAAGCCTTATGGCCTGACGTTAGGCCTATTGTTAGTTTCACTGTTTACTGCTGCACATTCGCAGTGCATTTTACAAGTTAGATTACTCAGATTTCGGCGAAATCAAAGTGCATAATATCCCCATTCATTGGTGATTACTGCGCATTTGAGATTCGCACATTTAAAAAGGATTATGCTAATCGGGTTTTCAGTTTGTAAAGTCATTGATTGGAATTTTGTCAGCCGAATGTGTGTGATTTGAATCATGAATGATCATATTGGTTTTCAACGGCAAGACTGACTATGAAAAACGATTACTCGCAATGAAGTATTTAGTAAACATTTACAAGATTTGCGAGCGTGTAGCGTGTACACGCTAAACGGTCACAGCTTTAGTGCCTAAGAGGTTAGATCATTCCAGAGGTAGGAAGGAGGGTATTGAGAGAAACATGAGAACTAAAAGCCAGAAAGCTGGGATCGAGAGAGGAGGTGTATTAGATTTGTTACTTAGGGATGCCTGCATTGCTGTAGGGATCCATAAGAAGATAATTTTGTTGTTGAATATTAAGGGGGGGGGGGAATAGTTTTATTTAGAACAAGGTGGGATATAGAGTTACTCCTACTTAGAATGAGTATGAAGGTGAGACCTGGTCACAAAAGATGTTGTAGTGGTTAGAGGAGGCATTCAAAACGTTTGAGGTCTACAAGGATAACTTATGGTTTTACAGAGAAGTTGAATAAGTTGTTGTAGAGCCTTCTGTTAGTAAGTGATGAGGCTGTGGGAGTTCTGTTACCATCTTTAGGGCCATATTTTTTATATTACAATGAAATACTTAATGACTGAGGACTATGGGATGTGATGTCATAAGTAGTCTGGTTGCACTTCACAAATGAGACAGAACTTTCTTCTTATTGCTCCTATCTCCTAATATTGGAGAACGAGGCCTTAGTGTCTGCTTCCATTTCTTTCCAGCTTCTCAACCTTTCTCTCTCTTTCCCCACAGTGATGCATGTCATCAATGGTCTGCCCTCTTTCATTTTCAATCTGGTGTTCAAGTCAGCTATTCTACTGCTGTTGTTGGATTCTCTTCAGAGTACATTCCCAATCAGTTTCCATCTTCGCTCTTTTATCGTAATATACTCAGTGGCTTCATTTTCGTTCTTTCATAGAGCTCCTCATTGAATATCTTCTCTGCCATCTTATTCTGAGAATTCTCCTCAAGCTCTTTCTGTGGAATGTGTCTATTCTTTCCATGTCTGCTGCTGTCATCCTCCTTAAGGTTGGTAATAGGTCTCAATGGGGAGTTCTGGTGCCACCTAAGAACTATCTTTCAAATACTGAGAAATGCCTACTGTCAGTCCAAGGGCTCTGCCAACAAGTCATATGTCACACTTTTCTATAGTAATCCCTGGAAATGCAGTGCACAACACTGCAGCTCAGTGACAGTGATGAAAGGCAAGGATCCAGCGCCTCCCAATAACTGGAACATGTGGCTAAGGGACGGAAACCCTGACAGAAAACACTATTCCTCCAGGTTGGGATTGATCACGGGCCAATCACCCAGCATCATAATACAAACCTCAATTACAGAAACCAGAAACACAAATGTAAATCCACCTAACCTTGGAGATGCTGTGGTACCTCGGAGGAGAGGAAGTATGACGCTTCAGGGTGAAAGACAAAAGGAAGCTCAGGAGCTGAAAAGACCACTAGTTGATCCAAAATCCCAACTTAAGACTAGGCAACTGGAATGTGAGGACCCTGTATGAGGCAGGAAAAAATGCACAAGCAGCGAGAGAGATGAGAAACACCAATATTGACATTATGGGGATAAGTGAAAGTCATTGGACAGGATCAGGGAAGATAAAACTCTGCACTGATGAATTGTCATCTACTCTGGTAGAAATGATAACATACATCGCCAAGGGGTAGCTATCATAATGACCAGTGAAGCTGCAAAATCCATGATAGATTGGACACCAGTGAACGAAAGGCTAATAGTAGCCAGATTCTACTCAAAGTATGTCAAACTGACCATAATACATGCCTATGCTCCCACTGAAGATACAGAGGACCTCTTGAAAGATGCATTCTATGATGACTTGCAAAGTGAAATTGACAGAGTTTACAAACATGACATGCTGATCATATCATGGGACATGAATGCCAAAGTAGGCTGTGATAACCTCAATTACGAGAGAGCAATGGGGAAATATGGAGCAGGAACCTTAAACAACAATGGCACAAGACTCTGCGATCTCTGCGACATAAATGAACTCTTCATCACTGGGCCACACTTTTCCACACAAAGAAATACACAAACTAACGTGGGTATCCCCCGATGGATCAACATCAAACCAAATAGATCACACATTAGTCAACAAAACGTTCAGAAGCTCAGTAAGAGATACAAGAGTCCTGAGATCTGCAGACATAGCAAGTAACCACCATTTAGTCAGAACTGCAATACAACTGAAGTTAAAGAAAGCCCTACTTCACGAAGTAAACAGAAGGAAAAGTTATGATACAAAAAATGAAATCTGTAGAAGTTAAGAACCAACCAGCATACACTTGAGAAACAGATATCAGACACTGCAAGATGAATATACTCCTGAGGAAACAGATGATGGAATTGATAAGGCTGAAGAAACAATGGCTAAAGCATTTACAGAAAAAGCAGTAGAAGTATTAGGTTACAAGAAAAAGAAAAGCAAACCATGGATAGGCCAGAAGAATGAGCACTGGTTGAACCAGGGAAGTGCCATTTAGAATGGCACTTCCCTGGTTGAACAAAGAAAATATATAAAACAGAAAATAGAAGGCACCAGGTCGGAAAGGGTTTAAGACAAATTGAAGAATGGCTACAGACAGAAGGATAGAGAAGTTAAGAAATAAATGAGAGCTGATAAAAAAAGATGGATGGATGAGATAGCCATGCAGGCAGAAGATGCAGCAAGATCACATCAAATGAAGACACTATACACACTGAAAACCCCGAGCAACGAAAAACCTAAACGGTAGTATGCAGTGAAAGACAAAGCTGGAAACGTAATAAGTAGAAGAGCAAACCTTAAAGAGATGTAGCGAGCACTTTGAAGAGGTGCTCAATAAAGGGAGAAACCAGATAAAAAATTTCACAGAACAAGAGGAAGCAGAAATTACAGACATGGACACAAACCTACCAAGCTTGACAGAAATAATAGATGTCATCAAGCGACTCAAGAATGGCAAAGCCCCAGGAATCGATTGTATATCAGCAGAGTTACTCAAAGCAGACACCGATTTCACAGCCATAAAACTGAAAGAGTTACTAGACAAAGTGTGGTTACCCGAAACAATCCTAAGTAGATGGAAAAAACGGACTAATCATGAGGCTCCCAAAGAAAGGTGATATCAAGGAATGCAAAAGCTGGAGAAACATAACCCTATTACCCATCACTAGTAAGATATTAGGAAGAATCATCATCGACCAGATTAGTAAGGAACAGATAACAAACTGAGAAAGGAACAAGCAGGGTTCAGAAAAGGTAAAGGAACTACTGAACAAATCTTCATACTGAGAAACATCATTGAACAGGTCAACGAATGGCAAGCCCCACTGTACGTACACTTTATAGACTTTGAAAAGGCATTTGACTCAGTTCATAGAGAATCCATATGGTTAATAATGAAGCATTACGGAATACCCAACAAATTGGTCAGCATCATAACAGCCATGTACGACAGTTTCAACTGTGCTGTAATTGATCAAAATGACACAACTAACTGGTTCCCAGTTACCACTGGTGTGAAACAAGGCTGCCCAATGTCAGGTTTCTGTTCCTACTTGTCATAGACTGGGTGATGAGGAGAGCGATGCAGAATGGCGAGACAGGAATCCGATGGAAGTTCACATTCAAACTTGACTAGACTTTGCAGACGACATTGCTCTTCTATCATCTACCAAACGGTTGATACATATGCAAACAAAGACTAATAGGCTAGCAGGAGAGATAAAAGAACCAGAATAAAATTTAGCACAAGTGCAAGATCATGAAATTCAATACAAGAAGCAACGACAACATTACAGTAAATAGAGACATTCACGACAAGATAGAAAACTCTACCTGGGTGCTACAGTGGCCAAAGAGGGAGGAGGATCAAGTGATATACACAATAGATTACAGAAAGCAAAAAGTACATTCGTGAGACTCAAAAAAGTATGGAGCTCAAGCAGTATTAGCAATAATACAAAGATTAAGCTGTACAAAACCCTAGTAAAGCCTGTTCTCCTGTACGGAAGCGAAACCTGGAAAATGAACAAAGGTGACGAAAAACGTATTGACATTTTCCAACACAAATGCCTACGAAGAATCTTTAACATAAGATGGCAACAGAAAATTTCAAACAAGGAAATACTACAAAGATCTGATATTCAACTCCTCAGCGATGTCAGACAAAGCAAATGGAAATTCTTTGGTCACATATTAAGGCACGAACAAAACGACGACTGCGTGACAGCTATAACATGGGCACCTGATGGAAAATGCAAAAGAGGAAGACCCAAAATGACTTGGAGGAGAACTGTTGAAAAGGAAAGAAACAAGGCAGGGTGGAAAACATGGAAGGAAACCAAGATTACTGCAGCCTGCAGGACTGAGTGGAAACATTGTGTGGAGGCCTTATGTGCCACTGGCAGCTAGGTACGGTAAGGTATGTCCTTTCGGGATCCTTAATGGTTTTTTGGCATCGCTCCTAAGTATGTGAAGGACGCAACATCTTGATTTCATGGTTAACTTTAAATGGCTCATTAGTTCTGTTGTTCAGTCTCATCACCTTGTTTTTTCCCAATTTATCTTGAGCCCTTCGTAATCCAATCAACAACCACTATGAACAGAAAACCTGTCACGACGCATCATTGCTTTACTCCAGTCTCTACTTTAAACCAAGTTCATAGCTTGCCATCACTTAATACAGCACTTTCATACAATTCATACCATTTATGTAGAATTCCGATCATCTTTCCTGGAACTCTGTAACTTCTAAGAATCCTCCACATATTTTATCTTTTAATGCTCTCAAAAGCTTTACTAAACTCCACGAAGTTGATGTACAGGGATGCTTGCCATTCGATGCAATGCTCAACTAGAACTTTACACTTGAATAACTCCTTTATGGAATATGATACTAAGCAGTTTCTTCTGCATTCTGTTAAGTCCTCTTTCATATAAAATGAGCTTTGCTTGACCACTAAGCTTATTCTTTAGGTTTTACTTTATTGATGTTTGTTTGTTTGTTTGATGAGGGCTTAATGGCACCACGACAACGAAGGTCAAATTGTGCCTGAGAGGCCAAATCATTCTAGAGGTAGGAAGGAAAGGAAACAGGGGGAAAACGAGAAAAATTCAGGAACAAAAGGTCAGAAAGCTGTGATCGAGAGGGGAGGTGCATGGTTGAAATAAAAACAAAGTAGAGAGGGGGTGGAAGAGGAGAATTAAATATGGTTGTAGAGGGAAGCATGATGAAGGAAGGAGATAATTTTATTAGAAGGATTTTTCTTGAAGAACTCAGCAATTGAGTTGTTGGGAGCGAGGGAAGCTCTGGGAAGGTTGTACAGGGGGCAAGCAAGGAGAACGTGGATTGTGAGGGTGCAATGGCAATTGTTGCAGAGGGGTTGGGGGGAGCCAATAAGGAGGTAGGAGTGAGTGAGGTGGGTGTGACCAATTCTAAGACGGGTAATATGAACGTTGTCGATACGAGAGAGGTTGTTGATGGTGGATTTGATCGGAATTGTGGGCTGGATGACATAGAGTTTGTTATCAATTTGGGATTTCCATGAGGTTTTCCAGCGGTCACGAACAAGGGAAGCGATAAGCGGTTTGATGTTATTGATGTCCGAAATCAAAAGGCATTTAACAGAAAGACAAACTGAACCTACCTCGCTCTTCTCCTGGGCTCGTTCCAATATCCGTTCCTCGATTGTTCCTTTACATATAAGTCTATAGACTGTGACCTGTTTGGTCTGGCCAAGTCTGTGGGCCCGATCCATGGCCTGCTGATCCACTGTTGGATTCCAATCACTGTCATAAAAAATAACTGTGTCTGCAGCCGTCAGATTGATCCCCAGACCGCCGGCACGTGTACTCAGAAGGAATACAAAAATGTCCGATCTGTGAAATAGATGAGCAGGATCGTTAGGGAAAGCTCTGCTGTGGGGAATGTTTGGGCAGGGCAATCATCATGTATTTGACTTAAAGGCATATAGACAGGTAGCAACAGCATGAACTTAAAATGGTTTGGAATGGCATAAAACCATAAAAAGAGTCCCATCACAATTCGTTAAAATTGACCCTTTTACAGTATTTTAAACGTAGATGCCTAATTAGCATAAATTGCACAATATTTTGCGACTTTAGAATGGAACAACTAGAAAATTATTCATCTTAATATATTGTTTTTCAGTCCTTCCTTCAATTATTCTGAATAACCTTGACCCTGATTTAACAGTAGAATGCAATTTGAAAACCTTTAATATTTGCAATATGGGAAAGAAATATAAAGAATTATTTAAACAAAATTTGTGCTGTATTCCTGTTCGTGCATTATACTTTTGAATTTGCTGAATTTTTTTTACAAACTTTGATTCTTCATAACGTAAAACCTATAAGTGCTATTCTAACCATTAAAAGTTGTTCTCCTCAGAATTTATTGGTCTATCATCTGCCTGAAAAATACCTACCGTCCATATACCTTTAAATGTGACTATGAATACTTAGGCTAAGATAAAATATATGTGAGTTACCAATTGCCAACCAAGTGTCAGATAAAGAGTGTGGATTAAACTAAATTTTATTTTTAAAAAGAAATTTAAAAAATAATCTTTTAAATGAATTAAATAAGCCTTAGTAAAAAAAGAAGGAAATTCCCACAAAAAAATACATAAACAAAATATTATGTAATTTTTTTTGGAAACTGGTATACAGTTTTGTACTCATTTATCCTTCATTAAATCTAGAACTAGAACAGGTTATTTTTTAATAAGAATAGTGAAGTAAAATTGTTTTTCAAAGTATAATTTCTTTCCTACCTACTAACCCAAGATTTGTGGAAAATTAAATTAACAACTAACATATATTTCATTTTGGGCTTTTATCAAAAAAGCTACCATTGTAGAGACTCAGGTAATGGGTGTACAGTAAATTGTTGGTGCTCATGGTAATGTCCAACGCCAAAAACACACTTTAAAGGACACTAGAAGGCATTATACGCTACAATCTTGGACAAAACTTGTTGGAAGACTTTGTGAAAATTTGTACTGCTTTTATGAACATGCTTCTCTATTCTTTATTATTCAACACCCATACCTCATAGATAGTGGCATTGTTTCTTAGTGTATGTATGGTCTGTATTCTTACACTTTTAATGCATTTTTTTTTTTTTTTATTTTTAGGACATTTGCATAATTACCTTGATGTCCCTAGTGTCCCATACCCTACATTAATATCTTAACTCCCCTCCTCCCTCCCAAACTTCAATCAATTTTGACCATTGCTAATGTTGAGTTTTTCCTTGAATTAGGCTTAAACCCCAAAATAAAACATTGGAAAGGGGGAAAAGAGGGAAGGAGGGGGGGGGGGGTAAAAATCGAGGAAAAAATAATAAAGAATCACAACATTATAAGCTCTTTGTCATGCTGTTTCCAGATTATAGATTGTCTAACAAACTATTCAAAATCATGGAAAAAGCACTTCCCATTTTGACCATAAATTTTTTTCTTATTTTCAGACCAAATTATTCTCGAAATATATGCAGATTTATGGTGCTGATCTTCACTTTCACAGTAGAAAGTCAAAGTAATTATTGATTGGTTACAGCTTCCAGGAATAACCCAGCATTATTCTTACAAGATGTATATGAATGTATATGCACAAGAAAAAATAATCCACTAACTGAAAAGAATGAAATTGTTCGTTTGCTTTTTTGTTTGTTTGGTGAAGTTAAACAGCACCACGAATTGATGGTCAAACTGTACCAAAGAGATAAGATTACATCAGAGGTGAAAAGAGGTGGAGGAAATTGGTGGTGCAGGAGGTAGAAAGGAGAAGAATTAGTTTAGAAAAGGATGGAAACTAAAAATCACCTGCTCTGAAAGTCAGCCACCATGTCTCGCCTTTCATGAATCCTTGATGATCCGTCCAGTCTCATGTATGTATGCTTCCTGTACCACATAAACTCCTTGATTGATGAGAAATTATAATAATTATATTACAGCAATTGGGATTTTCAAACAAGAGTATTCAGAGTGCATGGGTGTAGCAAGGCAGTCAACCAGGTCGTCGACCCCCCCCCCCCACCCCCCCTCCCCCCAATGGCTCCCCGAAAAGATAACCAGACCCAAAAGGTTTTGTGGTTCCGATGCTTTTTTCATTAGCTGATTGATTTGCAAGGTTTGCAATGGTCTGTATTACCTGTCATGTCATTGCATATTAACACACTAGCTAACATCACCATTATACCAAATATGAAATAAAACAAACAGTGCGATTGTTAAAATATAAGCAATTCAAGATTTTTACATTAAGCCCCACCTACTTATTAATATACATGATCTCATCACCAAAACCAATAGGGCACATCAGCAGACAATGGGCTATCTGTGTACCACATATGAATTGAATACCATGTACTGTTCTTGAGATAGTGTGTTTACAAACCCTTTTCAACAAAATCATGTTAAGCCCCGCCCATTTTGCATATTAATTAAAATTTGGTACCATGAACATGTACACACCAGCTAACATCATAATTACACCAAATATGAAACAAAACAGAGACATGCGATTCTTAAAAAATCAGCATTTTAAGATTTCATCATTAAGCCCTGCCTACTCATTAATATGCATGACATTGCTAACAAAAACAATAGAGCACATCTGTGGACCATGGACTATCTGTGTACCACATATGAACTGAATCCCACGTATTGTTCTTAAGGTACAAGCTCTTTTCAACAAAATCATGTTAAGCTCTGTTCACTATGCATATCAATGAAATTTAATATTTTGGTACCATGAACATGTACACACTATAGCTAACAACATAATTATACCAAATATGACATAAAACAAACAATGCAGTTGTTGAAATATAAACATTTCAAATTTTTTACATAAAGCCCTGCCTAATCAGTAACATGCATGATCTCGCCACCAAAAACAATTGGGCACATCAGCAGACAATGGGATATCTGTGTACCACATATGAACTGAATCCCATGTATAATTGTTGAAATATCGTGTTTACAAGCTCTTTTCAACAAAATCATGTTAAACCTCGCCCACTATGCATATTAATGAAATCCAACATTTTGGTTCCATGAACATGTACACACTAGCTAACAACATAATTGTATCAAATTTGAGACGAATCAGTCATGGTGTTTATAAAATATGAGCATTTTAAGCCCCGCCTACTCATTAATATGCAAGACATTGCCACCAAAAACAATAGAACGCATCTGCGGACCATGGGCTATCTGTGTGCTACATATATACTGCCAATCATTAGGCCCCGCCTACTCATTAATATGCATGACATAGCCACCAAAAACGTTAGAACACATCTGAGGACCATGGGCTATCTGTGTACCAAATATGAACTGAATCCCATGTATTGCTCTTGAGATACTGTGATTACAAGCTCTTTTTAACAAAATCATGAAAAGCTGCTCCCACTATGCATATTAATGATATTTAACATTTTGGTACCATGAGCATGTACACACAACCTAACGTCATATTTACACTAACTATAAAACAAATCAGACATGCGATTCTTAAAATATGAGCATTTAAAGATTTTATCATTAAGACCCACCTACTCATTAATATGTTTGACATCACTACCAAAAACAATATGGCACATCTGCAGACCATGGCCTACCTGTGTACCACATATGACATGAATACAGTTTACCTTTCCTCAGAAACCGTGTTTACAAGCTATTTTTAGCAAAATCAGATTAAGCCCTACCCACTATGCATATTATTGAAATCTAACATTATACATCATAAACATGTACACACTAGCTAACATCATAAGTATACCAAATATGAAACAAAATATTTCCAGATTTTTACATTAAGCCCCACCTACTCATTAATATGCATGACATCACAATCAAAAACAATCAATAGGGCACATCTACAGACCATGGGCTATCTGTGTACCCCATATGACATTAATCCAGTGTATCGTTCTTAAGATATCATGCTTACGAGCTGCGCGTCACACACACATCCATACGTGCTTCACATACTGATCGAGGCCCTTGGCATTAAACTATCCATTTGAGTATACAGACCAATAATAAAGTAGTGGAACTAAAACAATTGTTGTTTCATCATGGTTAATTGCTTGTAGGGTAAGGGGACTTGAAAGTAAACAAAAATACAGTCCTGATTTATGTTATCTTTTTAAGGACATCAAACAAATTTTTAGCTTTTGCTAAGCAACTAAGGACCCTGGACAAGATCTGATACATCTGTTCATCTAAGGACTTCTGTGTGTGTTACATAATTTTCAGTTTTACTAAACAATTAAGGACTCGCGAAGAATCAGTGGTAACTGTGTTAAGAATTTGTGGCGCAATCCATTTGAAAAATAAATCAGTGTGGAATTTTTAGCACTCTGAAGATAGTGTGAAATTAGATGTCAGATTCAACCAGTTCATTAAGGACATCTGTAAAACTTCTTAAGCGCCATCTTAAATGGGACCTTGAGGATATGTGTTCAGGTCCTCAACGTGACCTGGGTCCTTAAAGGATTGGTGTGTTGTCAGATCAAGGTCCTTAAATGAATATCAAAGCAAACGCACACACACCTACTCACATACATACACACAAACGCCATCATGACCGTATAGGTTCCTGATGCTATCTCATCGAAACCAAAATGGTCCAGAAATTTGACTAGAAGATCCACAAATTTGGCTAAAAGGATCAGATATTGCAATGACCTTTTTCTTTCTGTACAATTAAGCCTCCGGACAATTTAAAGACTATTTGACCCAATTTTGAAGAGATAAATATTACCCCATCAGCATTTTGTTTGTTTGTTCTATGACCCCCAATTCAAGAGGCTGGCTACACCCATGGAGTCATAAGCAATAAGACCAATCTTTGTTTTTCACAATAACTAATTTAATTACTCTAGTAACCACAATGATTGTTCTTTTGAACTAAATCTTCCCTTATCATACAAAGTACTCCTGCATATTCAAATAGGAATCATTCACAGACTCGTACAGTCTTACTCATTAAATATATATATATTAATCAAATAAGAAGACACAGAAACAATTAGAATGGTAATACCGTCATGGTTCGCATGCCCATGCAAACTGACATCCATATAATATGACCCGGCCAATTATAAAAATGGCATCTCGCACTAAGTCCCACATGGCATCCCATGTACCACATGGCATCTCACCCCATGTGCCACATGGCATCCCACATGTCATCCCACATGTCATCCCATATGGCATCCCATATGACATCCCACCCCATGTCCCACATGGCATTCCACCATATCTTCCACATGGCATTCCACCATATCTTCCACATGGCATCCCACCCCATGTCCCACATGACATCCCATGTCCCACATGGCATTTCATCATATGTCCCACAAGGCATCTAATCCTATGACCCACATGGCATTCCAACCTATGTCCCACATCCCATGTACCAAATGACATCCCACCCCATGTCCCACATGGCATCCCACCCCATGTCACATATGGCATCCCACCCCATGTCCCACATGGCATCCCACATGGCATCCCTCCTTATGTCTCACATGATGTCCCTTAAGCTCTAAAGAAGTCTCATCCTAGCAATCAGTCCCTGATTGAGCATACTATGTATGAAAATGTCACATCATATAATAACTTATATGCAAATGACTTGTTGAAATGGGGTGGGATGCCATGTCCCACATGATATCCCATGTCCCACATGACATTCCATCCCATGGCAATCCACCCTATGTCCTGCATGGCATTCCACCATATATCCTACGTGGCATTCCACCCTGCTCCACATGGCATCCCACCCCATGTCCCACATGACATACCACCCCATGTCCCACATGGCATCCCACATGGCATCCCACCCTATGTCACATCCCATAAGCTCCATAAAAGTCTCATTCTAGCTATCACAGTCCCTGATTGAGCATACTATGTAATAAAGTGTCAATTCATATAATAACCTAAATGCAAATGAGTTGTTGAATAAGAAAAAAAGGTGGAGTCAAATAATTATGCCTGATATAGCCCTTGGTGTATACAACATGGTAAATATTAAATCATATGTCCTTCATGGCCCCCATCCATGTCCCACATGGCATCCCTCCCTATGTTTATATGCAATCACATCCTGTCACACTCCCTCACTAAACATATTAAATAAAAAAGTCTGGTCAGGTCATAATACTGTAGCAACTTTATGCAAATGAGCACAATAATAAAGGTGGAGTTTAAAAAATCATGCCTTATACAACTGTTGGTGCCCAAATATTTTAAAGAATTTCAAGGATTTTAAATCTCAAGTACTACAAGAGAGACTTGAAGATCTCTGAAGAATATTGGTAAATTATATCATTTTACAGATATCTTCTAAGAAAGTATCAAATGTGTTGTAGATGTTTTAAGGAAACTAGTCTTCAATCCTATCTTAAGTATCTCTGAAAAACTTTAACATTTTATATCTACCTACTGTGGTGTAGCGGTTATCATACCTGTCTACAAACCACGAGGCCCCGGGTTTAATCCTGGGGTGGGTAGACACGCCAGTGCACCACAACTGGTTATCAAAGGCCGTGGACATTGACTTGGTTGTCGATGTTATGTCTGTCCGTACGTCGTACCTGTGTTCTCGTCCGGGTCGTATTAAGCGTTCGTGATAGCATTTGTACTGTCATAACTGAATACGCAGGCGACGACCCCGTCATTGTAATTGTGTGTTCAACTCTCTTAACATTTTATAAGGAAATTCTAACCTTCCATAAGAATATCTGAAGAAACCTAAACTTTTTCTGAGGAAGTCTGAAGAAACTTTAACATTTTCTGAGGAATTCTCAAAAAACTTTAACATTTCTGAGCAAATCTCAGGACAAATCTGTGGACGGCCAGACAAACATAATCGCTATTACATAGGTTCGCCTAATCCTACGCATGATAACAAAAATAAAATTAAACATTTTATGTATGGGGTATTATTCAAGTGCTTGAAGGAATGTTTAAGTCTTAATTTCACGTTTGTGTACAAGAGATTATTTGTTATTTTTTTTATCTACCTACTGTGATGTAGCGGTTATCATACCTGTCTACAGACCACGAGGCCCTGGGTTCAAGCCTGGGTTAGGTAGACACGCCAGTGTACCACAACTGGTTATCAAAGGCCGTGTACATTGACTTGGTTGTCGATGTTATGTCTGTCCATACGTCGTAACTGTTTTCTCGTCCAGGTCGTATTAAGCGTTTAGTGATAGCATTGTTACTATCATAACCCAACACGCAGGCGACGACCCCGTCATTGTAATTGTGTGTGTTCACTCGTCGTCGTCGTCGTTATTTTTTTTCTTCAATGTGTTGGATTTCGATGCGACCAAACCCCAAAGAGTGGAAGATCTACCACTGAGCCAGCCAGTTAGTTTGGTATCCTTAATATACCTTCTCTTCAAACACACAATGAATGCACAGGCACCAGGCTTGGTGGATTGTCCCAAGTGCAAAAAGCCAAACTAGTTACAGAAAGCTGAACCAGTTACAAAAAGCCAAACCAGTTACAAAAAGCCGAACCAGTTACACAAAGCCAAACCAGTTACACAAAGCCAAACCAGTTACACAAAGCCAAACCAGTTACAAAAAGCTAAACCAGTTATAAAAAGCCAAATTAGTTACAAAAAGCTGAACCAGTTATAAAAAGCCCAATCACTTACAAAAAGCCCAATCAGTTACAAAAAACCGAACCAGTTACAAAAAGCCGAACCAGATACAAAAAGTCGAACCACTTACAAAAAGCCAAACCAGTTATAAAAAGCCAAATTGGTTACAAAAAGCCGAACCAATTACAAAAAGCCTAATCAGTTACAAAAAGCCCAATCAATTACAAAAAGCCAAATCAGTTACTCAAAGCCAAATCAATTATAAAAAGCCAAACCATTTACAAAAAGCCAAACCAGTTATAAAAAGCCAAATTACCTACAAAAAGCCGAACCAGTTACAAAATGCCTAATCAGTTACAAAAAACCGAACCAGTTACAAAAAAGCCAAACCAGTTACAAAAAGCCAATATTACTTCTTGTGGACAAACAAGTCTTGAAAAAGTCATTTTTTTTCTCCAAATTTAGCTTCTACAAAGGCATCTACCAATCCTGAATAGCAAATATATTTTGTCTGACAAAAATCAAACGACACTTACCTCCAATATATCAATCATTCTTGTCATCTGGGAGTATATCAGCACCCTGTGACCTCCAACTTTTAATCGTGATAGCAATTGATCCAAAACATAGAGCTTTCCACAATCAGTAACTAGATACTCTTTATCTGCAAAACAAGTTCAATTACAAATCCAGTATAAATATAAATAAAAATATATTTATAAATAGGACAAAAGGTAAGAATATATAAATAATACATAAAAATGAGAAAACATAAAAAATATTAATATAAAAATACATAAAAATATATAATATATACAAATACGATAAAACGTTGAAAAAATGTGTCAATTTAGAGTAAGTTTGTAAAGGCTTTCCCTGGATAAAATGAGCCGCCCTATACACAAAAGAATTCTTGTAATGCACATTCTTAAACTTGGGTGTGATTGCCTAATTTCTTAGATTATAATTGGCCTTTTGAAGAAGTGACATCAGTGGCGCAGAGGGCGCTGTTCCCTTTTTTCAATGATATGGGCAAGTCTTTCAAATTCCTTTTTTGTTGAATTCTTTACTTGATTTATGAGACTATTACAATCCAGTCTAAAAATATTGGCACAATGTTTTAAGAAAACTCTTTTCTGATCTTTGGCAAGTAGGAAGTGATACCAAACCGGTACAGCATAAAGTATCTGAGGTAAAATGTAAATATTAAAATCATTCATATGCACTTCAAGCTCAATAAATAGTACAATATAAGATAAAGTTGAGACAATAAAATAAGTCTTTCTTAGAACTCTGGAAACATGGCAAGAAAAATTAAGTTTATTATCAATACAAACTTCCAAGTACATTGTCTGATCAGTGCGTTCTACTTCTGAACCGTTTATTACTGTTTCTTTGACTTTGCTGAATTAAGACCTTTGTGTTTAACGTTAATATTTTCAAAAACCATTTCCGTTGATATTTGAGGTTTAAGAGTAAATTTTTTTCTATCACAAATCATGGAAATGTTAGATACGAAGGACTCATAATTGGCAAGGCCTTCAGTATATGAATGTTTAGAAATTCTACCCAAAATAGAAGTATCATCGCCGTATTTGATAACTGAACAATTCAAATTTGATCTGATTTCATCAGTGTAGATTGTAAATAGTACGGCAGACAAAGGGACACCCTGTGGTACACCAACATCAATTTGTTTGATATAACCCCTTTCTACGCTTTATTCGGCGGATCAACCTTTCAAGAAATCAGCTAGCCAGTGCATGACCCATGGATCTTCGTAGATCACTCATTAGCTGGTTAGGGAGCACAGTGTTAAATGCACTGAAAAATCCAGAAAAAGAACTTCTGAGATGCTTGTTTCTTCTGAGTTTAAAGTATGTTTGTTTGTTTATTTGTTTGATGAGGGCTTAACGGCACCACGACAACGAAGGTCAAATTGTGCCTGAGAGGTCAGATCATTCTAAAGGTAGGAAGGAAAGGAAAGAGGGGAAAAATGAGAGAAATTCAGGAACAAAAGGTCAGAAAGCTGTGATCGAGAGGGGAGGTGCATGGTTGAAATAAAAACAAAGTAGAGAGGGGGTGGAAGAGGAGAATTAAATATGATTGTAGAGGGAGGCATAATGAAGGAAGGAGATAATTTTATCCGGAGGATTTTTCTGGAAGAACTCAGCAATTGAAATGTGGGCAGCGAGGGAAGCTCTGGGAAGGTTGTATAGGGGGCAAGCAAGGAGATCGTAATGGATTGTGAGGGTGCAATGGCAATTGTTGCAGAGTTTAAAGTAGATGCTATGCCATGCACCAGGGTTAGGATAGCATCTGTACATGATACTATGCCATGGACCAGGGTTAGGATAGCATCTGTACATGAAACACCCTTCTTGTGTGCCAACTGTAACTGATCACCAAATGAAACAATTGAGTTCATCAGGCAAGGAAGTAAGATTTTCTGCATGCAGTTGGAAGTAATACTGCTAAGAGCTATCGGCCTAAAATTATTTACACTTGATGGAGATTTTACTTATGGTATTGAAAACTTTATGGCACTTTCCACTAAAATTATTTACACTTGATGGAGATTTTACTTATGGTATTGAAAACGTTATGGCACTTTTCCACAGCAAATGAACAATGTTTAGCACTTTTTAGTTCAGCAATGCTTTCATTATAAATATGGGTAAAGATGCCTGCCAATTCCATGGGACAAAACCTATGCACCCACCAGAGAATACAATTGCAACCAGATAAGACAACTGTCTTTACAATTTAAAATTTCCTCATGACATCATTTTCGGTCAAAACAGGTGGTGCCCCCACGAGATTCAGTAAGTGCAGATCTATGTCCCTATTGGCTGCAGAATTAAACCTGCCAAAATGTCTACTAAGTTCCTTGCCCAAGTCATTCGAAACCAAGATCTTGGGGTTATCAGTTTCTCTTACAGTTTTTACCAAATCCCAGAGACACCTAAAATTCATAGTTACTACCTTGAAAAGATCTGTTCTATTTTTGTAAACAAGTTTGTTAATTTCCTGCTGGATTCTGTTCCTCTTAGCTCTATCATCAGTTTCAATTGCCTTTTTTTTTCCCTTTCCAAACTCTTTATCATACTGTCTGCTGGGAGCCTAGTCATCATCTCAGATATCAGAATTTCCATAGTCAGAACACATTGATCACTAAAATTTGTGTATGTGTTCTGAAATCACATCAGTAAGTTCATCGAGGCTATCTGAGCTATTCATAAACAATATCAAAATATTGAATAAAGACACTTCTAAAAGAAAATTTTGAAGACAATATTTCAATAACCAGCATCTGGAAATCATATAGCTTTGATTACTTTATTGTACTTAACCCTTACTCTATCAGGGCTTTAAAAATAGCGACCCCAATTTTCGTAATTTTTTTTTCCATATGCATTTTTGACAACTTTCCGTTCATTTTCTTTCGTTACAAGTTTGGTTGGAATAGATGCTAAGATATTTATCTTTTGAGTAATTAAAACTAATTTGGGAAATATTAGACAAAATTATGCAAATTAAGCAATTTTTGGCTAAATTTGGTCAACAAATGGTCAATCTTTTGCAGAAGTATAACTTCTTGTCAGTATTGAAAACAGAGATTTGTGTTACAAATTTAGATTGTTTTTGAAATTTCCTTTCCAATGATACTAATCTATAATTTTAGAAAGAAAGAAAAGATGAAAACACATCAAAAATGATAAAAGTCAAACGCCCTGAAAGCTGCAGCAGAAAAATAATTACGCAGTGGTCACGGCGAGACTCGAACCGAGCGCCCAAGACGCTAGTCGCGTACATTTCCTCTGCGCCACGTGGTCGCGTTCAAATTGAGAGGTGTAATTTTGTTCTTATAGGATAGGTTCTAAATAGAGGGGGTATGCCTTTATTTATATATCAAATGAAAGGAAATTTCAAGCGCTTTCGAACGGCGGTTCAAGAAAGCATGCATGATGTAAGGTTTGGGTTACACAAAAAAATTTTTAAAACGGGTAAAAAATGGCAGAAATTCATGAAATTTTGCAGAAATTTCTCCAGAACAAGAGATTGGACGTAGGGATTATAAAAATTATACCAGAAACCAATACTATCATGTCTTAGGACTTGCGTGTTTGATTTTGAAGCAAAAATGTGATCTTGAAATTATCGTAAGATGTAAAAGAGAAAAATAAAAAAATTGAATTTTTTTTAGGAATAATTGAGTTTTACCCCTTTTCGATGTATTTTTTTTTTAAATTATGTAATATAACCCCTATAAAAAAGTTTAATTTTGTAAAAGAAATATGCGAGTACTTTTAAATGATACCAAGATTACTCTTATAGGACTGTGGTAAAGTCCCGATTTTATTTTTAGAAAAAGGTGGTTTGAAAACGGCGATACTATCGCCGCGTGGTAGAGTAAGGGTTAAAGGAGCTTTTGGAAAAAAAGTGCTAAAAAAGTGCTTAAAAGTGCTGAAAAGTGCTTTTTTGCTAGGTCAAGAGAATTTTTAAATAATACAGGTGTTATTTTTGATACTCGTGTCCTTCAAAAATTACTTAAAAGTATTCATAAGAAATAATTATAATTATATTGAACATTCATATTAAAGGTTTTCAGTACCATGACATGCATGGAAAGTGAGTGATTATTCTTATAACTCAACATGATGAATAACTCTGGCTATAAATTTTCAGTCCAATGCATCCAAACTCATAACTCACTGATGAAAACATTCTTTTAAAAGTCCAAATGGATCCTCAGCCCCACATTACATGCATGACATGGCCTGCAGTAACCAAATCCACAATACCTGGCTCTTAACAATAAGTTCCATTGTGTGCATATGGATGATTGGAAGTGTAAATTACTAAGGCGTAAAATCACTGAAATATCTGTGATGGGTTTCTTAATTGCTTCTAGCAAAGTCTAAAGTTATACCCGACGAAATGGGAGGTTCTTGCGGGTAAAAAGACAGAATTTTTTAGCGAGGATTGGCTGTAATGAGAAAATAAACCCTCACTATTACGGCAACAAGCTCCTCTTAAGTCGTCCAATCAGAGGAAGAGAAAGAATATACCAACACACAACTTAATTAAATAATTGTCAGCAAATTTTTAAAATTCATCATTAATTTTAAAGTCAGTAAGAAAACATTATTTGTTGATAACAAAATAAAAAGGCAAATTTGAATGGATTTCATTCAATGAAGTTCAAAATGATTTTTTAGATCATATTTCTTTATAATTTGATCAATGATCAGTAAATTGTGTTTCCTAGAGCCCCCAACAACAACAACAACAAAAACATAGCAGCATCCTTGCTGATTATCTAAGCTTTTAAGTGCTCTGGTGTCCTTTCCAAATCTGACTTTGTGCAATATTTCTGATCCACCCTATAATTTTGCATTATTCCTTGAGATACGATAATGTAAACTCATACTAAAGGAATATTCCTGTGAATATTCATATGCACGATAGAGGACTATTAAAGAAACAAATTAGGGAAAACACCACTTTGATATCTTATTCCGTTTAGCACTTCAAAGATTTCACCAGTGTGTTGAAAAGTAACCTTGCAGTGTACAGTGTGATGTCATAATTGCATATCAACTATATGTTAATGTATTTCTTTGAAATTTAATTGCAATTTTTTAGATTATTGGAAAAATAATTTTTCCGTTATTGAAACAGGGTATAACATGTACTTTCCAAGAACATGTTTTGCCTCTCTAAATGAAAGAATTTTCATTTTACTGAAATACATAAAGAATTATCTTTAATAAATCTTTATCATTGATAGAAAAATTAAAAAATGTACAGGAATGTTAAAAGCTTAAGGTGTCAATGGGAGCCCTTACTTGGTATATTGATATGCGACCATCCTATTCTTGGTCTGACTGCTCCCAGACCTCCCATCTCCGATGGATAAAAATGATTCAGCTTTGTATCTTCATAAAGTTCAGGTGATCCATACATGAGGGACGTCCATGCTTCAAGGCTGCCCCCTAATTGGTCTCTCAAGTGTTCGTACGCTGCTTCACGATCAGCACAGTACTGAAGTCTCGGAAGAGTGACCACCTGAAAATCAAGTGTGAAGAGGTAAAGGTGTATGGTCAGGCATAGACCGATTTCATCACGTGACTTTAACTCAACTGGTAGCCATTTTGCAGGGCGGAGCATTACGTGTTGAGTATTTTACACATCTGATGATCTTCACCCAGCTCAGTCACATCACACGTAAAACAAACAAGACTCGGTCTAAAACATGTGCTAGCATGCGCTGGTGATGAAAACGTGCTGGGCATGTAAAACAAGGCTGGGCATATAAACATGACCTGGCCAGATGAATTAATTTTTTAATATAAAATGTTATTTTAAAGAAAAAATTACCCTCCAAGTGCTTCAAGTAATCTACATGTCTATTAGTTATAGTGCAACCAATGGCACAGCAAAATTCTGGCATACTACATACAAAAAGTAATCTTATATTACAACATGCAAACGTTTGTAAGTGTACATTAGACGGCAGTCTGTCCTACAAAATGGCGATGTAAACAAAGTCATGTGACCTCATGACATCAGCTGAAACATCCTAATTAAACAATATGATCTGATATAGTTTAAGATGAACATGATATAGTTTAAGATAAACTAGAAAGCATGCAAACATCAAAAAGTATCATCAATATTGGTTAAAAATTGACCATATTTAAATTTAAACACTTAATTAGCATAAATTGTGCAATATTTTTTGACCTCAAAATGGAATAACTAGAAAAATGCTCCTGTAAACTTATTGTTTTTTAGTTGTTCCCCCAAATAGTTTGAATTAAAGAAGTTGGCTATAAGGAACAGGAAATTGGATATTTTTTATAAAGTTCCTGCTTATCAAAGTAATATTCCAAAAAAAATTACAAACTGAAATAAATCTTTCACCACAAACTGGTACATAAATATGGATATTCATCGTTAGTTACCTTAGGGTGACAGGCATGCAGGAATGGTGGTGCATAGGTTTTCTGGCAACGTCTCACAGTGGGCCTCCTTGGGGTCTGCAGAAGCTGACTGATGCTCTGGGCCTCACCACCAAAGCTAATGTCTGCCAAAATCTACAGAAAAGATTCATAAGTATCTTTCAAAGTATATGAATAGCATTAAAGAAGTACAGAAAAACGCTGCCCACATTCGAGGGTATAGCGTACCCAATTTACACAGATGCAATCAATTCCTACACTGTACCCCGAACTACCCATAAACTATGCATTAGATTGAATCAACCTTCTGCAGTCCAAACTATGTTTGTGTGGACAGGGGCATAGGATGCATCAGCTCTCAGGAGCAACAACCAAAAACAATTCCCAGTTACTAATGGAAAAATTGCACTGATGAATTAAATTTCTATCAAATGTTACTACTAATTGGTAAATCTCATTTCTATTTCAGCAAATTTTCTTTAATTTGTGGGAAATTGCCTTCGATTTTTCAGAAATTGTATTCATTTTCGAGATATTTTTTTTGATTCCTTCATTTTCGGGATATTTTCTTTGATTCCTTCATTTTCAGGATATTTTCTTTCTTTCCTTCATTTTCAGGATATTTTCTTTCATTCCTTCATTTTCGGGATATTTTCTTTCATTCCTTCATTTTCTGAATATTTTCTTTCTTTCCTTCATTTTTGGGATATTTTCTTTCATTCCTTCATTTTCGGGATATTTTCTTTCATTCCTTCATTTTGGGATATTTTCTTTCATTCCTTCATTTTCGGATATTTTTTTCATTCCTTCTTTTTCGGGAATATTTTCAGAAAATGATCCCAGATTTTCCCAAGATTTCCACTGATTTTACAAAATGTTCCTTTAATTTTTGCAATTATAATTGACATAATTTACCAATTTCAACTACCCCACCACAAAGAAAGCATGCAACCTGGAAGGTGAAATCCTCTCGGGTCTTAGGGTTGAGGCAATTTTACATCCGATGCCTACAACAATGGGTGTGAAACTGAATACTGGACCTTTTTCCTGTAGTTGGACAAGCATATGCAGTACATTTTTAAGAAACATATACATCACAATGATAACAAAACCAAAAATCTGAAATGTCAAATAAAACAATGACCATTTTGAATAGTTCAAAGCATATGGATATTTATATTGGTTGAATGAGTATTAAAAGTAGTTTTTGGTTGAAAACTTGTGTACTTAAAAAATAATTCAAGTATTCATAAGAAATATTTATGATATTCTTGAACATTAGTATCACAGGTCATTAGCACTTATTTCATTTACTTTTCTTGCCTGTAAGAAGCATCAAGGAATTTTTGGTGTAATGTGTTTTTAACAACCTCCTAAAAATTTGTCTGTTCATGCCGGAAATTTTTAAAAGTAGTAACATCATCTTTGAAACCATAATCTATGGAAGATTTTTGTTACTGTATTTGGTAGATTTTGAAACAATTCAGCTAATTCTGACAGGTTCCGGGACCTTTACACCTCAGCACGATAAAATCTTCTCACCTCGCTGCCTAATGGTACCCCTTGACCTTTCGGAGAGCCACTTCCTGACAACCTTCTAGGTGACCTGGATGACCCACTAGAATGACGAGCTTTGTTCTGAAGAGCTTTTCGTATTTTCCGATGCCACGCCGTCTCTGCCATTGGATGAAAGACATGCATGCGATGAGACAACAGAGAGGAGGTGGGATGGGCAAAGATGAGATCTTGGAGGACGGGACTGCTGAGACGGTTGAGGTAGCTTGTTGGTCTTTGGGGAGAAATCATCAAGGCAAGACGGTCTAGGGTTCTGTGATGAAGGAAAGAACAATTTATCAATATTTTGGTATTTGTAAGGAATCTAAGATTTTACTTGTACCACTCACTATAAAACATCATGTCCCAAAAATTTGTATTGTCATTTTTGAAGAAAAATTTAAAAAAATAAGAGATTTGTTAAAAATAGGGAACTAAATAAAACCTAATGTGAATTTTATGGACCTGGAAAATAAGTCACATAATCTTTCATGTTTTCTTTCTCTAAAGGAGCATCTTTTTCTTGAGTCTCAATGATATTATAAAATACTTTCATGCACGTGATGGTACTGAAAACCATACTGTAGGTACGAATGTTCAAATTATTCATAATTATTTTTTATGAATACTTTCAACTTTTTTACAAGACGAGTATCAAAAATTATTTGTGTTATTTCATTCGACTGAAAACTCCCGATATAATATATATCTTGTACTCATTTATCTTTCATGAAGTCTATATGTAGGTTAGCTTTCAATTAGAAAGTCAATTTTTTTTGTTTTCTGACCTACCGACTGAAGATTGTGGGAAAATAAATCAGAAATGAACATGTTTTATTTGGCTTAATAAATCACATCAATGTAAAATAAACAGTTTTGTACTCACTATCTGTCATGAAGTAGGTAAGTTTTCAATTAGAATAGTCAAAAAATTATGTTCCTACAGCAGCTACCAACTAAAAATGTGGGTAAAAAATCGGAAATGACCATGTATTCTATTTTGGCTTAAATCACATTTTATATCATGAATGAATATATATTCACTTACTGATCTGTAGTGTCTGGTTGTTTCCATGTGACTATATGATTAAATTTATGGTCCTTATTTACAGCATGCAGAATGGCCAGCCACCTGACTAGAACTCCGCCCATCACCAAGGAATGTAACTCCTGGGGGGATAGCCCCACCCACCTGGTGAAACTAAAGCATTTCATTGATGAACCAGACATGTGTTGTGTGGTGGTTTGAGAGAATAACGAATGGTGGATGTATTCTGGGTGAAAGATTGAGCAGACGTGGTGTAGAATCCTGAAATAAATAAAGAATGAATGTGACAATCAGCAAATATCTTCAAAATATAGACTCTGGAAGTAGAATATCTGTGGTGCAGTGGCTTATGAATCATGCTCATATGGGAACTGGTTCGACTCCCGCCGAGTGCTGCATAGTGTCCTTGAGCAAGACACTTTAGTGTACTTCCTCCTGTTAACTGAGCTGTAAGACGAGTATCAGCTCTGCTAACCTGCGATGGACATGAGTGCCATGTGCTCCCATCCGTTTACACCCAGGAAACCGAAGATAAGCACCAGCCTGATGGTTTTCATGGCCTGAATACGGATGAACCTTTTAACTTTCAGGTAAAATATCTCCTCCAAGTATCTCATCAGAAATGAATACCTACTAGTGCTCTCACAAGGAAAACGGATCCAACCTAAAAAAAATAAAAAATCTTGACAATTTCCTCACTCATCAGTTTGATTTCTCAAGAAGAATCAAAGCATTGAATCACATCTTTAGACGGATGAAAACTTATTGACTCTTACTTATTTTTTAGATGTTGTCCTTTTCCAATCAGGCCTTCTCTATAAACTAATTTTGGCACCCGGTAAGATTCTATCCGGCTCAAGAATGGAAAAGTAGTCTCCCTTTTTTCGAATAACTCGGGATGATTGCAGACCTAAAAAAAGAAGATTAAAAGTATATGGACAGGTAGATATTATATTCCTGAGAAAGAAGTTTTAACTCTGAACAAAACAGTCTTTAAATTATGTCGTAAGTATCTGTAGTGTCCCAATTACCGTTAATCAAAGTTTGAAGAATTTTAAAGGTATGAAAAAGTTGTGATATATGAAAGAGAGATAGCTAAATCCATCCGAGCCATCAGGCTCATACAGCCGGTGCTTATCCCCGGGTTTCCATGGGACAAGTGAATGAAAGTACACGACTCCCCTGGATAGGACACCAGTACATCGCAGATTAACTCCCCAGCAGTGCTGGTACTCATTTTACAGCTGAGTGGACTGAAGCAAGTAAAATGCTTTGTTCAGACACAATGCAGCGCTTGCGGCATGAATTGAACATGGTAACTTTCGCTTACTAGCATGACTCTTTCACCACTGCACCTTTTCAGGAGATCACAGTCTGATGATTTTCAAAAATCTTATTTGTTAAGGAGATATTCAAGTTTCCTTGAAACTTGAATATCTCCTCAACGGAATAAGATTTTTGAATGCTTTCGTTACCATTTTGTTTTACTGAACTCCTCTTTCAAGATGGACATGCTTGACTACCAAACTAATCCTTTAAATATGAAATTTCAAAAATGTGATGATCTAATTCAATCAAAGATACAATGAGTGATTAATCGTGACCACGAAATCAAAACATTATTACTACTATAAATTATGGCAGTTAGGGTCAAAAACTTCAAAGATGCTATTTAGTAATGACATGTATGGATTTAGAACAAAATTTATAAAATAATTCATAGAGTATAAGGCAGAATTATCAGCCTCCGTAGAGTGACTTCGCAAAAGGGACAAATGACTAAAGGCACCATTAAAGGTATACAGACAGGTGGAGGTTTTTACCCAGATTAGATGGAAGAGCAATCAATTCTGAGCAGAACAGTCTTTAAACCATCACAAATAGCACTGAAGTTATGACAAATCAAAGTTTCCAAAATTTTCAGTATGTGCAAAAGTGAATATGTATATGATAAGGAATACAGCTAAGGAATACAGCTAAGGAACACAGCTAAGGAACACAGCTAAGGAACACAGTTAAGGAACACAGCTAAGGAATACAGCTAAGGAATACAGCTAAGGAACACAGCTAAGGAACACAGCTAAGAAACACAGCTAAGAAACACAGCTAAGGAACACAGCTAAGGAACACAGCTAAGAAACACAGCTAAGGAATACAGCTAAAGAACACAGCTAAGGAACACAGCTAAGGAACACAGCTAAGGAACACAGCTAAGAAACACAGCTAAAGAACACAGCTAAGGAACACAGCTAAGGAACACAGCTAAGGAACACTGCTAAGGAACACAGCTAAGGAACACAGCTAAGGAACACAGCTAAGGAACACAGCTAACATTCTTTGATGTAACTTTTTTATATTTCTTTCTCAAATTCCAAATATCAAAGGTTCTCAAATTGTGTTCTGCTGCTAAATCTGTGTCAAAGGTTATAATAATATCTAATTTCCTGTTCACTGTAGCCAACTTCTCTCATTCAAAATTTTTGGAGGAAGAATCAAAACACAATAAGTTAACAAGAAAAATGTTCTAGACGTCCAATTCTGAGGTCACAAAATATTGCACAATTTATGCTAATCAGGTATCTAAGTTGTAAAATGCTGTTAAATGGTTCCATTTAAAATTTGTAACCAATTTTGATGTGACGTTTTGCTGTTTTTATATTTGAAACCATTTATGCTTATTTTGTCCATCATCTTTAAATGAGGAATCTTGCCTCAGAATATTGCTTAATCAGCCACCAAAGAAATCTGTTACATGCTAGTAAAGCCACTTCCCTGGCGGTAATTGATGAATATTTTGACCAATCAGGTGACTGCCTTTAACCCTTACTTTACCATGCAGCAATATTAATATTTTGACCAATCAGAAACGTTGAATTGCATCTTTTATCTCCATGTTAACACAATACCTGGCCTTTAACACATTACCTTCCTAAACTGCATAACCAGGTTCATGAGGCTGTTCGCCGTATTCGGGATTTGGTTAGTGCTCGAGGCTGTTGTTCTGATCAGGTCATCGATCGATATCTTCTTCTTAACTGCCTGGTACAAAAGACGCTGCCTTCTGGACAGGGGGCAGTACATCAAAATCTCAATCTGCAAAATAAGAAATTAAAAGCAAATTCATCATTTGCAAGTCTACCAAAATCTACAAAACAAATATAGCTTAAATGTTCCACAAAAGGGCTAAAAATCAGAGCATGATAGTTTTTCTATAATGTACAATACTTCTTTAGAGATGAGATATTACTGATCAACATTTTTTTTTTTTTTAAATATGATATGATATATATAGAATTTATATGGCACATTTTCTAGTTTAAAGAATCATTCAAATGCACTCTACAACTAACAGACTAGTTCTCCGGCTGCCTATGGGCGCCACATGAACTTATTACTTGAAAGAAAAAGTGAATGAACACCGCGTTTTCACGCTTTTCTTCTTGAATAGTGTTTAGAGGAACCAGGCAGGGGGTGACTCTCCTGCCGTCGGGACCAACAGCTTAACATCCCCTCCGAAGGAGGGAGTGCGTCGTTCAACCATTGTCGCTTTTCTCAACAGCTGAATGAGGAGTAGGAGCTGCAGACGAAATGCTTCTGCTTTGATGTTCAGCGTATCTGTCTGCACAGCTGTGGAAAAGTCGAGTTAGACCTTATCGAGGATTGAACCCGGGACCTCCAGCATCTCAGCCGTGCGCTCTGCCAACTAAGCCACCTATTCTCCTAAAAATACATGCAAAATTTGTAAAAAATGTCATGTTCTGAAGTTACTTCATCCCCACAAACCATTTGACACTTTAAAACAAAGTGTAATTTCAGAGAGTGACAATGTTTGAGTGCAGTTTGTTTCTTTGTTTAATGAGGTTTAGTGCACAATGACAGCAATGGTCAAATTGTGTCAGAGATAACAATTCATGTCAGAGGTGAAAAGAGATTAAGGAGACAGTGCTGAGTGTAGGATGTGGGTATGGAAGATATAGTTCTAGTAGTTTGAGTGATTAAGGAGGAAAAGGATTTCTTTTTTTTTTTTTTTTTTGGGGAGGGAGGGAGGAGTTTTTGCAGAAGAGATCAGCAATCTTGGCAGTTATTGCAGAGTGGTGGTGGGAGCTGTGTGGGAGCTGAGAGAGAGGGAGCGGGAGGGGGAGGGAGAGCGGGAGGGGGAGGAAGAGCAGAGAGAGAGATATATATATATCTATATACATATATATTTATATATATATATATATATTATGTGGGTATGCGCTATAATGAGGCAGGTGATGTAGATTTGACTTTATAGGAGAGGTTGTGGATTGTATCCAAAGAAAGCAAACTGCCCAAACTTGAATGTTTAGACAAAATTAAAGATATCGGGAATGTTACCTTATCTGAGAGTTCATTTTCCACATCTTTCTTCACCCGCCTCAACATGAATGGTTTCAGTATCATGTGAAGTCTGGAGAGTTGCTCTGCAGTAGAGGAGACAAAACACAACAAAATTTAACCTCTCTGGCTTTGATGATTGACAGCTTTTTCAACCAATCACTGCATGAATTTGCCTGGCAAGAAAATCTGCGTAACTAGGTGGGGCAAACATTCTACACGGTACTGGTACAGTACAGCTAGCTAGCGGCGCATGCTCATCAAGTCAATGCAATTTACTGTACAAAACAAAATTCTGCACACACAGACTGAGTGATGGCAAAATGGTGAACTATTTACTTACGGGCCCACTGCAAGCTTTGTAAATCTGATTGTTGTTACCCAGAACACTTAGCAAACTGAATTTCGTTTATCGCTTTTGCTAAAAACTCTAAAGATCCGGAGAAGTATGATAAATGGACCAAAGCTTGCAGCAGGCCTCCCGAACATATAAATGTCAATGCATTGGTAATGCACGATTGCAGATTTGAGGATTGTTTGCCCCCACCTAATTACCGCGTTACTGTGATGGGTGTGGCTTACTTCGTAACTCAGAGACGTTAATTGATGAAGTGATTAAACTAAATCTTAAAGTACGTAACTACATTTTGAAGATTTTTTTTTTTAAGGAAAGCTGATTTAAAATATATTATAAAATCTTGGGTATGAAACACTTAGGATTACAGTGTCCAGCAGTTAAAATTACTTCCAAAACTGGAACGTTCTTAGATGTATGACAAACACTGATACACTTTCCAAAAGATGTCAATGGGAAATTGTAAAATCTTACAGAGAAAGTTCTACACTAAATAACTCTATCATTGCATCATTATGAACAATTTTATTCAGAAAATATGGCACATCATGGTTACAGTGCATTTAAAGGAATATTCCTATGATTTTATTTGTAATATTCCCATGGTTTTATTGTAATATTCCCATGGTTTTATTTGTAATATTCCCATGGGTTTTTTGTAATATTCCCATGGTTTTAATTGTAATATTCCATGATTTTTTTGTAATATTCCCATGGTTTTTATGTGTAAAATTCCCATGATTTTTTGTAATATTCCCATAGTTTTTTGTAATATTCCCATACTTTAATTGTAATATTCCCATGGTTTTTTTGTAATATTCCCATGGTTTTTTTTTTTTTAAATTCCAATGGTTTTTTGTAATATTCCCATGGTTTTTTTAATATTCCCATGGTGTTTTTTTAAATTCCATGGTTTTTTGTCATATTCCCATGGTTTTTTGTAATATTCCCATAGCTTTTGTAATATTCTCATCTTTTTTGGTAATATTCCCATGGTTTTTTTGTTGTAATATTCCCATGGTTTTTGTAATATTCCAATAGTGTTTTTTTGTAATATTCCCATGGTTTTTTGTAATATTCCCATGGTTTTTTGTAATATTCCCATGGTTGTAATATTCCCATAGTTTTTTGTAAAATTCCATGGTTTTTTGTAATATTGCCAGGGTTTTTTGTAAACTTTTAATTGAAGAGCATACTTTTAGAGCCAATTTGGCACACAAATCAGGTTGATATCATATTCCGTTCAGGAGATATGGATTTTTAAAGATTTCCCAATTGCATTTAAAAGTAATATTCCATGGTTTTTTGTAATATTGCCAGGGTTTTTGGTAAACTTTTATTTGAAAGAGCATACTTTTAGAGCCAATTTGGCACACAAATCAGGTTGATATCATATTCCGTTCAGGAGATATGGTTTTTTTTAAAGATTTCCCAATTGCATTTAAAAGTTTTTGTACAGTATGATGAATTCGTATTTGATGATGTCATAGAGACAATTCCATTGCAAATGTTTATGTATTTCTTTGAACGTTAATTGGTTGTTTCTGTAAGATTAGAAACAATTTTCCAAAAGTAATTGAAGTAGGGTATATTTGGCAATGTATATAAATACCGAATTTTCATCGACTTATTTTTTGACCAGGTTTTACTAATGAAAAAGGATGATAGATTTTAATGAAATACATCAACTTTGTGGGAGAATGTGTTGCTGTGATGTCATACTGAGCCTTTTCCTATTCGTTTATTGACTTTTTTTATGAACTTTAAAATTTGAATATCTCCTGGTAGGAATAACATATCAACATGATTTTTGTACTAAATTGTTTCTGAAATTGTTCTATTTCTTAAAAAGGTAACAAAAAACATGGGAATATCTCTTAAAAACATGGGAATATTCCTTTAAAACATGAAAATATTCCTTTAAAAACATGGGAATATTCCTTTAAAAGCATGGGAATATTTCTTTAAAAACATGGGAATATTCTTTAAACACATGGGAATATTCCTTTAAAAATATGAGAATATTCCTTTAAAGACATGGGAATATTCCTTTAAAACATGGGAATATTCCTTTAAAAACATGGGAATATTCCTTTAAAACATGGGAATATTCCTTTAACAAACATAGGAATATTCCTTTAAAAACTTCATGGGAATATTCCTTTAAAAACTTCATGGGAATATTCCTTTAATAATTTGAGGTGAAATAAACAATCAGTACAACATGCATTCATGAACACAGTTGAACAAGTTTTAAACAAATGTTACTAAAATTGAAGTAGTCCTTTAAAAAACATGGTTTATCAATTCCCTGCATCCTCGTACAAAGATGAAATTGCAAAAATTGAGCTAATTTGCAGGAATGAGGGCCAAAACAGATACAAAAAAATTAAGCGGCTAAAACAGCGACTTAAGTTTGAAGCAGTCAAAACAGCAACAAAAGATTGAATCGGTCTTCAAACAAAGACAATAGATTGAAACGGCCAAAGGATCAAAGCAGAAGATTACCTTCATTGATTCCTGATTGTTTTTCTGCGTGACTTTCAATATCCTTAGAGAACCATTCGTTGAATTCATCATGACTGTCAAACAGGGTGGGCATGATGAAATGCAGCAAGGCCCACAACTGCAAAATAAAATGATGCATTGTTTGAACCATTATGTATTGTTTGAACCACTATGTATTGTTTGAACCATTGTGTATTGTTTTAACCATTATGTATTGTTTTGACCATTATGTATTGTTTTAACCATTATATATTGTTTTAACCATTATGTATTGTTTTAACCATTATGTATTGTTTTAACCATGATGTATTGTTTTAAACATTACATATTGTTTTACCATTATGTATTGTTTTAACCATTATGTATTGTTTTATCCATTATGTATTGTTTTAACCATTATGTATTGTTTTATCCATTATGTATTGTTTTAACCATTATGCATTGTTCTAACCATGATGTATTGTTTTAAACATTACATATTGTTTTACCATTATGTATTGTTTTAACCATTATATATTGTTTGAACCATTATGTATTTTTTTTATCCATTATGTATTGTTTTATCCATTATGTATTGTTTTAACCTTTATGCATTGTTTTGACCATTATGTATTGTTTTAACCATTATATATTGTTTTAACCATTATGTATTGTTTTAACCATGATGTATTGTTTTAAACATTACATATTGTTTTACCATTATGTATTGTTTTAACCATTATGTATTGTTTTATCCATTATGTATTGTTTTAACCATTATGTATTGTTTTAACCATTATGCATTGTTTTAACCATTATGCATTGTTCTAACCATGATGTATTGTTTTAAACATTACATATTGTTTCAACCATCATGTATTGTTTTAACCATTATATATTGTTTGAACCATTATGTATTGTTTTATCCATTATGTATTGTTTTAACCATTATGTATTGTTTTAACCTTTATGCATTGTTTTAACCATTCTGCATTGTTTTAACCATTATGTATTGTTTTAACCATTATGTATTGTCTTAACCATTATATATTGTTTTAACCATTATGTATTGTTTTAACCATTATGTATTGTTTTAACCAATAACAAAATCTATGGACATGTAGCAATTTCCATATTGCTTGAAAGAGTATTAATTATGAGCAGAATTGTTTTTGAATTGAATTTAGCTTTTGTTTTTGATTAATGGCAATCAAAGTTTGATCAATTTTTAATTGATGCAAACTTTGTGATGTATGACTGGGTAGACAGCTAAAAATCTTTCAATTTCTTCCCTAAATCTCTGTCACTGAAAATGATGGGAAATCTATCCCTGTTAGAATGTTTATTGGGGGCATGGCAAAGACTAAAAGAACTTATGGTTAGATTTGCTGCACCACTTCAAAGAAATTTAATTGACAATTAAAAACAAGGATTTACAAAAGAAATTAACAAGGTCGCCCTGTAATACATCACAAAATTTGCATAAAATATGCAAATTCATGCCTATGATTTCAACACCCTGTAAACTGGATGATGAAAGCTTTTGCTACTGTAATGGTTTTTAATAGAATTCAATTGAAGCAATTTAGCTACTGTTGCTTCTACACATCTCTATACCTAGAACACAGGATCAACAGCAGTCACATCCTTGGAATTTTTATCCTATGTTAAAAATTCAGCCAAAATTGTAAGATAATGAATTTTTTCTCCCTTTGTTGGAAGGGTTGTCCAACAACCACGTTACTCTTGTCATAAGCACCTGTTTGTTATATTTTTCATCAGATATCTCTTCTTGATATGCTTTGACTATTAACATTTGTACATTTTTCATTTTGTCAAAAGGTAGAAAACAGATAACAAATATCATTCGCATTGCAACAGAAAAAGTATAATAAACATGGTATTGTATCACAAATACCACAAGGATGGCATCCTACAACAAATATCATCTGCATAGCATCATACAATAAATATCAAATCAATAGAATCATACAACAAATATCATAATTGTAAAAAAATACAGGCATAACATAAAATACAGGCATAACATAAAATACAGGCATAACATAAAATACAGGCATAACATAAAATATAACATAAAATACAGGCATAACATAAAATACAGGCATAAATATAAAATACAGGCATAACATAAAATACAGGCATAACATAAAATACAGGCATAACATAAAATACAGGCATAACATAAAATACAATAACATAAAATACAATAACATAAAATACAGGCATAACATAAAATACAGGCATAAATAAAATACAGGCATAACATAAAATACAGGCATAACATAAAATACAAAACATAAAATACAGGCATAACATAAAACAAGCGGATAGCTTCTTTATGCCAGGGTAAAGGTCATTCACTCAAGTTTAGCATCTCTTATGTGACTTCATCCCTGCATGGCACACTTTATGAGAAGATTACCCTACAACAAACCATCAATGCCCTTGCTATGAGAACACTTTAAGTACAGGCCATAATTCCTGGGGGTGCTGGGGGGGGGGGGGCTATTAGAACACCTCAACTACAAGCCGTAATTCCTGGGGTGCTGGGGGCTATTAGAACACCTCAAGTACAGGCCATAATTCCTGGGGGGCCGGGGGCATGAGGACATGTCCCCCACTTTCTGGCAGAACCAAAAAAATACATACAGTTTTGAAAAATACTGTTCCTCCTACTTTGTGAAAGAAAAATAAGACCTCATGCCTCCCCACCCCATTCCCCACCCCCTCCACACTCTGTGGTGGAGAATTATGGCCCTGCTACACTATCCTTTCCCTAAGAGCAAAATAAAGAACACTCTTTGCATATTGACTTTTTAGTATTACATCTTACCTCTGCCATACTGTTCTGAATTGGTGTCCCAGTCAGTAATAGTCTATTGCGACACTTGAATCCAAGTAGAAGTTTCCAACGAACACTGTATCATAGAACAAAAAATTATAGAATCAAATTTTGAAACACAAACTATGTGAGTTTTATCTCTTAAATTATTGTGATTAACCCTAACTCTACCAGCACTTTTTGGAAAACGCGCTTCGGCTTCGGAGTAGGGGTCAAAGATGGGGCACCCAAACGGCAATAACATCGCCGCGTAGTAGAGTAAGGGTTAAGCACAGGCTGGTTATTAAAGGTTCCTCTGTCTTCCGAGCAGCAGAGTCGGGCTGGTTCCGCTCCAGTGACCCAATGGGCCACCCACTGGGACAATGCTGCATATATTTTTGAGTTGGCACACTTGTCACAAGCTGATTAACCCTTACTCTACCAGCACTTTTTGGAAAATGCGTTTGGGAGGCGGGGTCAAAGATGGAGCACCCAAAACAGTCATAATATCGCCGTGTGGTAGAGTAAGGGTTAATTAGTTAGTTAATTTTTTCAAACTATTATTCTCTGAAAAAGAAACCTTGTCTTAAAGGTGTATACATATGGACAAATAGAGATATCATACTCACATGTTTTAAACCAGAAAAGAGCTTTAAGTTTTAAACAGTCACAAGCACCTATAGCACGGTTCCTTAATCAATTTTTTTAAGGGCCATCACTTGACAACAGCCTCAGGCCACAGGCCAATCGCTTGGCAAAACCAGCATGACATGACAAACAAAACCCCTTAAAACAATCCCTGTAAACAAACAAGCTAAGAGCATGAGCGATAAGGATGTACGCCAGATGTCGGCGGTTCTTTAATCTGCCTTTCTTTAATACACCATTTTATAGCAGAACTAAAGATAACATTTTATTTGATAAGCGCGATGTTCTAGTGCACAGATCTGCCTTGCAAAAACCCAAAATAAACAAGGATTTTGTGATTTTTACCAATCTCGTTTGGATCGATCGGGACGTACTATATAATTTTTCCACTATGACTATTGTTCGCGGGCCAAATTGGATTGGCCAATAAGAATTGCTGACCTATAGTTTCCAAATTTTGGGTAATTCAAGTTTGAAAAAGTTTAGTGTTATGCAAACGTTGTGATGTATGACAGAGGACAGCTCATTTTTAATGTAATTCTTGATATTTCTGTTCCAAATTACAGTCACTGCAAATCATCCAACTGTTTTCTGCTACTAAATTTTGATTGAGAATTTGATGGAAATTTATCACTTTTAGCCATACTCAACTGCTCCCATTCAAAAAAATGTTGGTGAAGGACTGAAGAACAATAAAAGTTGACACAGGAAATTCATAGGTTTTCTCCTACTGATGTTACAAAATTTAAAGAATATTTGGATAGTTCATTATATCATGGTCTTATTATTCAAAATGCTTCTAAAACAGTGTTCGACAAATCGCCTGTGCGGACGCCCGGAACAACTAAAATTTATGTCTAGGCAAGATAATTTAGAAGTACATATACCCGCCGGGCAACCATAAATTGGTCCAAACTATTAGAGTGAATTTCTCTTTAAAAACTTAGTTCATTGCACAGATTATAATTACTGCAATATAACTGCTCAAAAATACCCAGAAAATAACTTAAATCAGACTAATATTCCATTTATTCATAAGCCTAATATTTCGTAATGTTACGAAATGATCTTAAAACTTGCCATAACAACATACATGAAAAACACGCACCCATACATACAACGTAAACATATATCGCACACACACAAAACATATAATGCACAGGTCACCACACAAAGCTGATTAAACATGTGCGTAATGCATGCTGTTTTACTAGCAAGGCTTAGAAATATTTTACCATAGCGTGCATCGCCTAGTCCAATATCATCATGATCATTGTCGGACAAGTGGATTTTGCTTCCAGACAAGCATTTCTGCTCCATGTGTCTGCCCGGTGGGCAAGTGAATTTTTGGGATTTGTCGAACACTGTTCTAAAAGAGCTAATTTTTACCGATTTTGATGATAAGTTTTGCTCATTTAATGGTTTATACTTTCTTTTAATTAGGCTAAAGTTAATGCAAGCTGTCCATGGATCATGAACTATGATGAAGCTTCAAACCTATTTCCATACCTTGAGCTACTTTTGATTGCTTGTGCCTCGTCTAGCACCATGTAATGCCACTTGATTCGCTGGAAATATTTGATATCCTGAACAACCAACTGATAACTGGTGATGAGGATGTGGAACTCCGCGCTTTCCGTGTGCAGCGAGGAGATCTTTTGGCTCCAGAATTTCCTCAAGGTTTTGCGATCTTGTGGGTTTCCCCAGTATGGAAGAACCTAGATAGGATAGAACGATATATGATCAGGGTTGGTATATTTTCCCCAGTGCAAAAAGCAAATAAAAAAAAAACAAATTTACCTAGAAAAAAGGCCAAACTGCATGGTATCAAGTCAGGAAAGTTCAAAATTTTGAAAAGGATCAGCCACTGGCAGGTTCAGAGCATTTTCTGAGAGGTGGGAGTGATGGTGGTGGGAGTGGGAGTGATGGTGTGGGGATGGTAGTGGGGGTGGTGGTAGTGGGTGGTGGTAGTGGGTGGTGGTAGTGGGTGGTGGGGGGCTAAAATGTTCTGAAAAGCAATATAATGTTATTACATAACATCTGGGACATGCAAAATATCATGCGGTCTGAACGTCATCAGAAAATTGATTTTTCACTTTTATTTTATTCTCAATCAAAGCCTTTAAAAAAAGGTCAAAGATATGTTACAGCCAAACAAGTCTCCAAAAAGCCAACAAAAAAACAGCCAAATTATCAAACGCAACTCAAAGAAGCCAAACAATCATTTTTGTGGCCAAGCAAGTCTGAAAAAAGTCACAAAAAGATCCAAATTTCAGAAAAAGCCAATAAACTTTTTTTGCCGCCAAACAAGTCTGAGAAAGTTATTTTTTCTCTAATTTGGCTTCTAAAGAGACAATATACCAAATGTTGTATATGATGTAAAGAATTCACAAAGCAAATGCATGAATTTAAATCATATCTTAAAATCAAAAGTACTCTTTGCTTCCTTTTTCAAAATCTACAATTTTTGACACAAATGAGTGTCATGAGTTTTCTAGACTAACATATCCAGATGAATCCAGCTGAAGAAAATACCAAAATAAACGATCCCATCTGAATGGATCTAAGGTGGTAGATAGACTCCAGCTATGTATTCTAATAAAAAAACCTCCCTGCTAGAAGAAAATGACAGAGAGAGTAAAAAAAGATGACAAAACAAATGAATTTGTGGAAAAAGCAAAAATTGACATTTACCTTAAAATCCGGAACAAATCTGGAACATTCCTGCTGCCAGTTGTGGAGCGTTGAGGCTGGAGCGATGATCAGGAAAGGACCCCATATTCCTTGCTTCTACAGAAAAGAAAATCAAAGGCAACATACCTTCTTTTTAACTACTACATACAGCATTTAAAAGTGCATTCATTTATTGAGATACATTTTTTATCCTTTTTTTCATTTACACTTACAAATAGGGAGTGTTTTTACTAGTTAATCTCGTTGGAGTTTTTTAAGCACTTCCTCTCACAGCATCCATTGTTTTAAGAATAGACTTTAATATGTTACTTTCTTTTTATTTGAAACTTGTACTTTCATCTATTGGTTCATCTACTTGTTTGTATGAATGTTGCAAAGAAACAAATAAATGAAATGGAAGTTGGTACAATAAAGCGGCTTTATACTAGTTTTAAATTGAGCAATTATGCTGTAATCAAGGACCCACATAAAATCATACCCCCAATATGTTTGATTATATCAAAGAGGACTATCAAAGAAACAAATTAGTGAAGAAACTACTGTATTCAACGCATTAAGTGCCCCTGCTCTAATAAGCGCCCCTGCTCTAATAAGCGCCCCTGCTCTAATAAGCTCCCCTGCTCTAATAAGTGCCCCTGCTCTAATAAGTGCCCGTGCTCTATCAAGCGCCCCTGCTCTAATAAGCGCCCCTGCTCTAATAGGTATTATTATTAATAAGTATTATTACCTTACCCTGTTCCCTTATGCTGAGCACCAATCAAGAGGGCACCATGTCCTATCTTTAAAGTATTTGATATGACCCTGCCAAGAACTGAACCCACGATCTACTGTCTGAAAATCGAGTGCTCTAAGCAATTGATTGAAACTAATTCTTTAATGAATTCATGCAAAATATATCTAGAATAAAAATATAAAAAAACTCACCTCTGCAATGTGGGCAAGAAATGCAATGGTCTGGACGGTCTTCCCCAAACCCATTTCATCAGCTAGGATACCATTGATGCCGCAGTCATAGAGGTTGATGAGCCAGTTCATACCAATCAGCTGATAGCTCTTCAGTCGCCCCTGCAACATGTCTGGTTGAGGTAGTTCAGTTTTCAGGTTAGGGTTTGACAAGCTTAGTTCTAAAAAAGAAAACAGCAGAGTGATGACACATGATGAAAAATTAATTGATAGCGCTTTACCCTATGCAAGAGTCCACATTTCTGTAGTAGAGACTCGCCAAGATGCAGTTAAGAAATGCACCACAAAATGTGAAGGAGCATTATGCTGGAGTCTCTAAAATATTTGTGTACACTCTACAGATGGCATGTGATGGTACCGATTTACGTACGTACGTACGCACATATGTACGTACGTACATACATTCATACATACACACATACATACATACATACATACATACATACATACATACATACATACATACATACAATGGGCTTTTATAGACCTTTTAAAATCTGAATCGGCAATTTCCGGAAAACTAATTTAAATAATGTCACATGGCCGAAACTCACGTGTCCATAATGAACCAAACGTTTACTGAGGGAATCTTATTGACCAATCAAATACTGGGGAAATCTTGGCAGTCTGCACAATTCCCGCACGGAATGGGACCAAGTGTATGAAAAAATGTTTTCAAGTGCACTTATCATACGTGCGTTATAAATGAAAGTAATACGCGTTCATATTGCTGCTTACAATTTTTTAATGAAAACTGCACGTGATTGGTTGGGAACAAAGGAAATATTCCCTCAGCAGTTGATTGGTCGAAGTGCTGAAGAAATCACGTTCGGTTTGAAAAGGTCTATATTGATAAACTTTGATAAGCTTTACCAAATCAACAGTAATCATTTGTAGCAAATATTTGTATTCATTTCTCAAAGACACAAGTTTTTAAAATCAGACCACTGCTATTTCAAAATTCACATGAAGCAATAAAAGACGCCCTCACGTTTTGAAAGAGAGCTCATATGTGTTTTGTACAAGGAAAAAATGTATCCCTTGACTACACAATGTCACTACTTACCAATGTTGTTCAAGCCTGGTGCCACTTGTAGCATGTCAAAATCATTACGGTCAGTTTCAAAGGCATGATAGGCTTTGGTCACATGGTTCATCGCTTGCTGTTTCATGATTTCACTGTCTGTAAAACACACAAAAAAAAAAAAAAAAATCTTGGACAAAACTGTTGGAACAGTTCAGCGTTCCAAAGAGCTGCAGATTCTTAATTATTTCCTCCCTCAATTTTCAATTCCACACCCCCTCCCCACACCCCCTCCCTATACCCCCTCCCCACACCCCCTCCCCACTTTCAAGTGTTAGATTTTGTTTTACATTTGGGCCTAATTTGAGAAGAAAAAAACAAAACAATCATTAACAATGGTCCAGACTTGTCCATCTCCTTAAAAAGTTGATCCAGCAAATCATAACCACAAACTTACCTTAGCAAGTAATGAGACCACTTATCTTAAATAAAATAACCACTTAACCACATAATAAGGACTTCATCCATTGCTAATATGATACTCAAAACCATCTTCCACAACAACTCAGGACCAACAGAAGAACAAATACAATGGAGCCAATGGGTTCACCTAATGTCACACGAGGGAAGATTTTACTTAAATAACATGAAAATATGTGTTATGTCTTTTTAGACAGCGAAACTTGGAAAGAACATTTCTTTTCATAACCATAATCAAACAAAATATAAAGAAATTGAATTCATATTTAAGGAAACATTAACTTAGTTTATGGGAATGAAGATCAGGTAAATATTGTCTAATGGTATGATCCTAGGAACACGCGAATTCACGGTACGACGTCATAACAATAACATGCATGACTGACATGCCAGCAGCGCTGTGACAAATGGAAATAGCAAAACCACAGTCTTAATAGTTTATCAAAGTTTATTCTGTTCTGTGTATTACCATGGAGCTGCTAGAATACATCGCCAAAGAAATTCTAGTACCGATTTACTCTCATTCCGTTTTTTGGTGAGTGAATAGGTCTGAGAAGTGCACTAATTTACGCCTAACGTTAATATGTTGGGCTCCACTCAATGTGGAAGGACTTAGAAAAATTATTTTAATTTCCAGAGTAGAACAATGGCGTATACACAGGAGAAACAACTTAATGAATAATGACCGTAAACAAGCAATACCATTTATTAAAAGCATTCAGAAGTCATGTCATATCAGAAAAAATAGATCAGGGGAGGAAGTTACACTGATGGATCGGCACAATTTTTCAAATTCGTCTTAATACAAGGGTGGCACAATGATTACGTAATACATGAGCTGTGTTCTTGAAACGGGATAGAAATGACACAGGCAGTTTATCCCGTCGTCATTTCAAGGGGCGCTTTCTTGAAATGTGCTCCATTTCTCTTAGCTGCTGAGGAGTTAATCTGTGATAGAATGGCGTCCCACCCAAAGGGAGTAATATGCTCTCACCCAGAGGGAGTTATATGCTCTCACCCAGAGGGAGTTATATGCTCTCACCCAGAGGGAGTTATATGCTCTCACCCAGAGGGAGTAATATGCTCTCACCCAGAGGGAGTAATATGCTCTCATCCATTTGCGCCATGGACACCAGGGACAAGCACTGGCTGACCTTATGAGCCTAATGGCTCGTACGAATTTAACTTTAACACGGCTTATTACCATAATCATCTTCTTCTACATCAATAAGGACTCCTCCCCTGACGGTAACCTCTCGGCGATGAGTTGCTTCTTCAAGACGACTCAAGATGCGCTCCCGTTCATCGTCTCCTTCTCCAGTAAGCTTCCTGCTCATGAAGTGAGCATACAGCTCTGTTTGAGTTATCAGGTAGTTCAGCTTTCTTTGTTGTCTTTTTGCCTTTAGAAATGGAAAAAGGTATTACTTAACTTGACCAAACGCTTCCACTGAAAAGAGGGGAGGGGGAGGTGAGTTGGCTTGGAGTCGTTGGACTCTCGACACAATTTCTGTTCAAGAGATTTTGCCACAGATTTGAGATTTATATGCCCCCACCCTTCAAAACTTTATGCATTAATGTAGCATTGAAAAACAAATCATTAAATTAGGCCCAAAAATATCCCGAAGCACACACTTGTATCCAGAGTTGGTACATTGGCCTTTAAGAAGCCAAATTTGAAAGAAAAAAAGCATAGCTTTATTAAAGACTTGGTTGGCCACACGGAAAATTATTTGGCTTTAACTGAACATTTGACTTTTTTGAGACTTATTTCGCCATAAAAAGTACTATTTGGATTAAACTGATAATTTGGCATTTGATGGTTTTTTGAAATTTGCGAGTGTAAAAAAGATAATTTTGTGACAACATTCAGACCATGTGACATTTTGCATGTTGTAGAAGTTACGTAACAACATTTTTTTGCTTTTCAGTACATTTGACCCATCCCAGAAAAACTCCAAGAGATGATCTGTTTCAAAATTAGGATTTTGACATTTTCAAACTGATTTGGCTTTTTGCGCTTGGGAAAATCTACCAACGCTGGTACAAACCTCTCTGATCTCATCATCAAGGCGTCTTTGCTCCTGAGCTTCCTTCTCTGCTCGTTTTCGATGCTCTTTCTCCACTTTATCGTAATGCTTCCAGAATGCCATCATCTCCCGTGTCATTCTGCGAGCCCTATAAGGTGTCTCCTTACATAGCCTCTGTATCTGAATGGCGTGGCGCCGCAACTCTTTCTGACACGACTGAGCAAGTTTGCGACAATTTGTGAGAGTGTTGGTATGGACTGACATCCTGTGCTTCTGTGCCTGATTGGTGGAATGCAAAAAAAAAATATGATTTTCACCAAAGAAAATAGCAAAAAACTCAAAACTTTAATACTTATGGCTTGATTAACCAGGGTGACCACATTTAGTACCACCTAATACTTTTGATATTTTTTGAACATTTCAATAACTGTTGGTACTTTTTTGGGGGTAATTGTTTGACATTTTTAGTACTTTCTACTTTCTAATGTCTGACATTTTTAGTACTTTCTAACTTCTGACATTTTTAGTACTTTCTAACTTATGACATATTTAGTACTTTCTACTTTCTAACTTCTGACAATTTTAGTACTTTCTACTTTCTAACTTCTGACATTTTTAGTACTTTCTACTTTCTAACTTCTGACATTTTTAGTACTTTCTACTTCTAACTTCTGACATTTTTAGTACTTTCTACTTTCTAATATTTTAAACACAAATTTGACTTAAAGGAATATTTCCCATGAATTATCACATTTGTGTGTTCAAATCATGTTGATATCTTTTTCGTTTAGGAGTTAATGCATTTCAAAGATTGTGCGAGAGTGTTGAAAAGTGACTTTTACACCAAATTGTTCCTTTGATAAGTCCTAATGCATTCCCAAGGTCTTTAATGACTTCTACCCATGTCCTAATAAGTCCTAATGCATTCCCAAGATCTTCACCTGGTGAGAGCTATTTTGGTGAAACCACCCATTAAATTTAGAAATAACATCCATGTGCAATAAAACAAAATATAATCTGAGAAATCCAGCCACCATTCAAAGTTTTAGAACAACAGTTTTTAAAAATTCATTTGTATATAAAGCTGCAATTTGTATACATTTTGTATTTTAGACCTTATTGTTAACCCTTTTTAACTAATTATTTTGTATTCATTTTCTTATATTTAAACGTTTTATAGTGTCACTTTCTACTTTCCTTTCATTTACTTTTTATTTTTATAATTTTTGTATTGTATATTATTGTATTTTCCTAATTATAAATTGTACATAGTTTATACTGGAAATAATTAAATAAAAAAATTAAAAAAACTTTACTGACTTCTACCCATGTTCATCAAAGTTTGTTTTTTGTTTGATGAGGGCTTAACAGCACCACAACAGTGATGGTCAAATTGTGCCCGAGAGGTTAGATCAAAGTACCATGATAATACCACTTAACTTTTGCAAGTGTTGGATGTTGACGCTGACATCAATGCCAACACCAACAAAGAGGGTGAGCAGAATAACTCTCACCATTCTTTGAATAGTTGAGATGACAAGTAGGGAGAACTACATATTGACAAGTTACCTTGGGAATATCTCTCTTAGCTATGGCCATCCAAATTCTTTTCCTCCTTATATCCACATCCTTAATAGAGTTGTATTTACGATTGCTTGTGTCTTGAAATATTGCCACAGAGTTTGGTAATGCAACGTCAGAAGCGATGTGACTTTCTGCTAGCAAACTACTGTCCGGTTCAAGGGTCAAATCGGATTTATCAAGAATCTCCTGTAGAAAATGAAATCTAGACCAAGTAAAAAAATGGACACAAGCTGGGACATCATTTTAAAGTTTAAAAGACAGAAGGTAATGATGATGACTATGTCCAAACAAGAAAGAAATTTATCAAATAAATAAAGAACTTCATTAAATTCACAGGAAGCTTCTTTGCAAATCAATTTACTTTCTGGTTTATCATTTTCACTGTCAAGGTGCAGTGGCTCAGTGGAAGCTCGTATTCAAAAGGTACTGGGTTTGATTCCCGTCAAACCCGCTGCATGGTGTCCATGAGCAAGACACTTTATTCTACTTACTCCAGTCCACTCAGCTGTAAAAATGAGTACCAGCACTGCTGGGGAGTTAATTGCAATGGACTGGTGTCCCATCCAGGAGGAGTCTTGTACTCTCATCCGCTTGTGCCATTGAAATTGAGGATAAGCACGGCTCTATGAGCCTAATGGCTCAGATGGATTTAGCACCGCTCTATGAGCCTAATGGCTCGGATGGATTTAGCACCGCTCTATGAGCCTAATGGCTCGGATGGATTTAGCACTGCCCTGAGCATAATGGCTCGGATGGATTTAGCACCACTCTATGAGCCTAATGGCTTGGATGGATTTAGCACCTCTCTATGAGCCTAATGGCTCGGATGGATTTAGCACCGCTCTATGAACCTAATGGCTCGGATGGAATTAGCACCGCTCTATAAGCCTAATAGCTCGAATGGATTTAGCACCGTTCTATGAGCCTAATGGCTTGGATGGATTTAGCACCGTTCTGAACCTAATGAGCCGGATGGATTTAATGAGCCTCTCGGATGGATTTATGAACCTAATGGCTCGCTCTATAAGCCCAATGGCTCAGATGGATTTGGCTCTATGAACCTAATGGCTCGGATGGATTTAGCACTGCCCTATAAGCCTAATAGCTTGAATGGATTTAGCACCGCTCTATGAGCCTAATGGCTTGGATGGATTTAGCACCGCTTATGAGCCTAATGGCTCGGATGGACTTAGCACCGCTCAATGAGCCTAATGGCTCGGATGGATTTAGCACCGCTCTATGAGCCTATGGCTCAGATGGATTTAGCTTTATTTTGATGTACTTTGTGACTAGCAAATCTGTGAATGATCTCCTCCTGTCGCTACACCTTCCTCAGCCACTGCATAACAAAACACAAGGGTTGAAAGCTTCCAGATCATCTGTCCTGCAAGGCTCTGGCAGCTGAGGCAGACATGTATGTGTTCCATTGCCTAAAGGTTCTCTCTGTCACATAAATTGTCACTGTTAGTTTCACAGCCTCACTTCTAAGGGTCTTACATTTTTCCACACCAACTCTAAGGCAGCTAAAGGATTAGTTCAGTGGTCAAACATGTCCATCTTATATGAAAGAGGACTTCAAAAGAAACAAAATGGTGAAGAAAGTGTTCAAAAATCTTATTCTGTTAAGGAGATATTCAAGTTTAAAGCTCTGTCTTATCTGAGTAGAAATGACTGGTGTAGTGAGTCTACTACAGAAAGTTGGCATTTTCATCTTCACATTCTTAACATTTGTTAATGTATTTTAAAGACACTTTATTCAAAAAATTTTTTATTCCTCAAACTTTCTTCAGGTGGTATAATATAAATACACTTTCCAGATTCAGATTTTACTACTTTTTTGACATATCCCATGGTATTAAAGCCACAAAATTGCAGGACAAAATACGATATAATACATAAAGAATCTGAGGCTTGACATCACAACTAGTCTGATTTCATTTGTTTCTACACAAATAATAGCAAACTTGAAACTAAGATATCTCCATAACAGAATAATATTTTTGAATGCTTTCTTCACTATTTTGTTTCTTTTAAGTTCTCTTTCATATATAATAAACACTCTTGACCCCTGAACTAATCCCTTAAGGCATTGGCAGGTTGATCATGACACGCTAGTTACTGGAAGGCAAATGCTCCTTTGGGCTGAAACACAGTTTGTGAGGCTGGAATGATATCCCATTCAACATATCATACCCCAATAGAGATATTTCAGAAGTTACCCTGATTGGCAGATATCCCGAACAGACCAGCCATATATACTGATGAATGTTTTCTTTTAGGTTTTTACTTTTCACATTTTTACAGCACTTCCATTTTTTTTTTCGCACAAACAACATCTAACAATTTTGTCAAAATTTTCAAAACGTATTCAGCAGTGGGGAGAGAGGGTGCTCATCCACTTCTCCCCTACTCCTCTTGTATGCTTATGCACTAAGATAAGCTAATGAAGAATGTAAGAAAATATCTTTCTGCTCCAAACCTCTTTGATATCCTCTTCTGTCTCTTCGGAGTAGCATCAGTTTTTGGAATCTCTTTGGTCTCATCAATTTCACTTTTTCTTTCTTTAACTTCCCATTTGTCTTACCTTTAAAAAGAAAAGGAGAAAAACTTGTTAAAAACTCAGATTCTTGTATCATATTCAATGACATTTTATTTAATTGTGATGAGTAGATGCTGGGAAAAAACAAAAATATTTTTGCATGGCCTTTTTAGAGAAATTTCAAATATCTGGGTCCCCTTCATAAAACTTGCTTGATTAATAAACTAATACTTTAACTTTCCAAGTCACGCCCACACCCTCCACATTAAGGCTGATGATTTCAAAATACGACATGAGTCACTCTCACACCCTCCACATTTAGGCTGATGATTTCAAAGGTACAACACGAGTCACTCCCATACCCTTCACTTTAAGGCTGATGATTTCAAAGGTACGACATGAGTCACTCCCACACCCTCTACATTAAGGCTGATGATTTCAAAGGTATGACACGAGTCACTCCCACACCCTCCACATTAAGGCTGATGATTTCAAAGGTACGACACGAGTCACTCCCACACCCTCCACATTAAGGCTGATGATTTCAAAGGTACAACACGAGTCACTCCCACACCCTCCACATTAAGGCTAATGATTTCAAAAGTACGACATGAGTCACTCCTACACCCTCCACATTAAGGTTGATGATTTCAAAGGTACGACATTAGTCACTCCCACACCCTCCACATTAAGGCTGATGATTCAAAGATACAACATGAGTCACTCCCACACCCCCACATTAAGGCTGATGATTTCAAAGATACATGAGTCACTCCCACACCCTCCACATTAAGGCTGATAATTTCAAAGATACAACATGAGTCACACCCACACCCTCCACATTAAGGCTGATGATTTCAAAGATACGACATGAGTCACTCCCACACCCTCCACATTAAGGCTGATGATTTCAAAGGTACGACACAAGTCACTCCCACACCCTCCACATTAAGTCTAATGATTTCAAAGGTACAACATGAGTCACTCCCACACCCTCCACATTAAGACTAATGATTTTAAAGGTACACCAGGAGTCACTCCCACACCCTCCACATTAAGGCTGATTTCAAAGGTACCACATGAGTCACTCCACACCCTCCACATTAAGGCTGATGATTTCAAAGGTACGACACAAGTCACTCCCACACGCTCAACATTACGGCTAATGATTTCAAAGGTACAACATGAGTCACTCCCACACCCTCCACATTAAGGCTAATGATTTTAAAGGTACACCACGAGTCACTCCCACACCCTCCACATTAAGGCTGATTTCAAAGGTACGACATGAGTCACTCCCACACCCTGCACATTAAGACTGATGATTTCAAAGATACAACATGAGTCACTCCCACACCCTCCACATTAAGGCTGATGATTTCAAAGATACAACATGAGTCAATCCCACACCCTCCACATTAAGGCTGATAATTTCAAAGATACAACATGAGTCACTCCCACACCCTCCACATTAAGACTGATGATTTCAAAGGTACGACATGAGTCACTCCCACACCCTCCACATTAAGACTGATGATTTCAAAGATACAACATGAGTCACTCCCACACCCTCAACATTAAGGCTGATGATTTCAAAGATACAACATGAGTCACTCCCACACCCTCCACATTAAGGCTGATGATTTCAAAGATACAACATGAGTCACTCCCACACCCTCCACATTAAGACTGATGATTTCAAAGGTACGACATGAGTCACTCCCACACCCTCCACATTAAGACTGATGATTTCAAAGATACAACATGAGTCACTCCCACACCCTCAACATTAAGGCTGATGATTTCAAAGATACAACATGAGTCACTCCCACACCCTCCACATTAAGGCTGATGATTTCAAAGATACAACATGAGTCACTCCCACACCCTCCACATTAAGACTGATGATTTCAAAGGTACGACATGAGTCACTCCCACACCCTCCACATTAAGACTGATGATTTCAAAGATACAACATGAGTCACTCCCACACCCTCAACATTAAGGCTGATGATTTCAAAGGTACGACATTAGTCACTCCCACACCCTCCACATTAAAGCTGATGATTTCAAAGATACAACATGAGTCACTCCCACACCCTCCACATTAAGGCTGATGATTTCAAAGATACAACATGAGTCACTCCCACACCCTCCACATTAAGGCTGATGATTTCAAAGATACAACATGAGTCACTCCCACACCCTCCACATTAAGGCTGATGATTTCAAAGATACAACATGAGTCCCTCCCACACCCTCCACATTAAGGCTGATGATTTCAAAGATACAACATGAGTCACTCCCACACCCCCACATTAAGGCTGATGATTTCAAAGATACAACATGAGTCACTCCCACACCCTCCACATTAAGGCTGATGATTTCAAAGATACAACATGAGTCACTCCACACCCCCACATTAAGGCTGATGATTTCAAAGATACAACATGAGTCACTCCCACACCCTCCACATTAAGGCTGATGATTTCAAAGATACAACATGAGTCACTTTCACACCCTCCACATTAAGGCTAATGATTTCAAAGATACAACATGAGTCACTCCCACACCCTCCACATTAAGGCTGATGATTTCAAAGATACAACATGAGTCACTCCCACACCCTCCACATTAAGGCTGATGATTTCAAAGATACAACATGAGACTATGAGGGTGGTGCTACATGTCATAAATAAATATATTATCCCCCCCTCCCCACCTTTTGCTTTCCAAGATGCATCAAAATTCACAAAATTTTACACATTTTACCCAACAATAAAAAAAAATAATGGCTACGTATGAGCAAACTTTGATTAGATTTGACTTGTCCAATAATTTTGACCAAAAATAAAATAAAAATTCAATTCCACCATTTTAATTTCTTAAAAAAAAGTCTTGTTGGTCATTTTTTGAGGAAATAATGACAATTCTGTAATTTTACCTTTAATTTATGAAAATAATATCTATACAAACCCACACAAAATAAACCGCAATATTTTAAAAGCTCCAATGATGATACTAACTTCACCTCTATATGATTTTGGTATGGTCCCAAAATTATTTTTTGAAGTTAGTACATACAAAATCACAACAAATTTGGCATTTTGTAGAGTAAGGGTTAACCACAACCCCGAACCAACCGCACCCTTTCCCAATGTTCAGTCTAATCCATACCTTTATAGTGAAATAACCACCACAGCGCTTTCCAGTCAGTGGCATAGCCAGGTGGGAAAATGGGTGGAGGGGGGAGGCCAGACCCCCCCACTGTTTTGAGGAAATTTTCCAAAATTTGGATAATCTTTGTTTATTATATTCTTTTTACTTTAAAAAAAAAAATTTCCTTTAAAGTGGGCTAAATTTTAACACATTATCTTGGGAGGGGGGTTTTACGACATTCTCAGACCCCCTCACTTTTTTTAATGCTGGCTATGCCACTGTTTTCCAGTCATATGCTCATTAACCTTTCAAGTCTCACCAACACTCACTACATTCAGTCTGATGATTTCAAAGAGCCCCAAAACATGACTTGGGACTTTGAAGGATGTTCTGCTAGATGTCATAAATATAAGCAAACCTACCCTTGGTTTTTTTCTTGTCGCTCTCTGATTTCTTTCTGTTGCTGACAAACAGTTTCTGATGATCCAGAAATTTGTCATAATTTGACAAGATGCCTGAGCTGTAATACATGTATTGCCTTGTCTGCAAAATGTGACATAAGAAAAAGAAATCATGATAAGATTAACGATTCAAATCCACATAAGTGAAATGTGGTGCTGCACCAGTGTTTCTGGATGATGGGCTATAGGTATAATAAGTGAATCAAAGTTCGTGCACCCCAATATTTCTCCTACTTTGACAAATGATAAAATCAAATTCATGATTTCACTTGTTAATTTGAAAAATTTCAATTAAAACTGGCTGCATTACCAATGAATATGCACTTTATAAAATAAAATTGTTCTTATTTTTTCTTTTCATATTTTCATTCACGCCTTTTTACGCTTTACTGGTACAGCTGCTGAAAATTGCATATGTGTATTATTGGTGCACAAGGTTTGGGTATTCGTGGTTTTGCTGAAACAAACAAACTACTTTTTTCTATGATGATTATCTGAATAAGTAAACATCAAGCTTCTGTGAACTTATCATGGATAAAATGAGGAGAAATCAAGGAATTTATTCATGTTTCTCACCAAAAAAACATTTATATTTTTTCATTACGAAAAATAATGCTACCTTGAGAGCACAAGAGTTAGAAACAGCATCTTTAGATCTAAGATATGCCTGACCGTGACCATTGAGTGGTTTTAAAGGATTAGTTCAGTGGTCAAGCAAGTCCATCTCATATGAACAAGGACTTTAAAGGATTAGTTCAATGGTCAAGCAAGTCCACCTCATATGAACAAGGACTTTAAAGGATTAGTTCAGGGGTCAAGCAAGTCCATCTCATATGAACAAGGACTTTAAAGGATTAGTTCAGTGGTCAAGCAAGTCCATCTCATATAAACAAGGACTTTGAAGGATTAGTTCAGTGGTCAAGCAAGTCCATCTCCTATGAACAAAGACTTTAAAGGATTAGTTCAGTGGTCAAGCATGTCCATCTTATATGAAAGAGGACTTTAAAGGATTAGTTCAGTGGTCAAGCAAGTCCATCTCATATGAACAAGGACTTTAAAGGATTAGTTCAGTGGTCAAGCATGTCCATCTTATATGAAAGAGGACTTTAAAGGATTAGTTCAGTGGTCAAGCAAGTCCATCTCATATAAACAAGGACTTTGAAGGATTAGTTCAGTGGTCAAGCAAGTCCATCTCCTATGAACAAAGACTTTAAAGGATTAGTTCAGGGGTCAAGCAAGTCCATCTCATATGAACAAGGACTTTAAAGGATTAGTTCAGTGGTCAAGCAAGTCCATCTCATATGAACAAGGACTTTAAAGGATTAGTTCAGTGGTCAAGCAAGTCCATCTCATATGAACAAGGACTTTAAAGGATTACTTCAGTGGTCAAGCATGTCCATCTTATATGAAAGAGGACTAAAGGATTAGTTCAGTGGTCAAGCATGTTTATCTTATATAAAAGAGGAATTTAATAGAAACAGAATGGTGAAGGAAGCATTCAAAAATCTTATTCTGTTAAGGAGATACAGTATCTTAGTTTAAAGTTTGCTATCATTAAACTTGAAAATATCTCCTTTACGGAATAAGATATTTAAATGCTTTCTTCACCATTTTGTTTTTTTGAAGTCTTTTTTCATATAAGATGGACTTGCTTGACCCCTGAACTAATCCTTTGAGCAAATAAGTGATGCATGATTGGAAAGACAATATCTTTGAAGCTTTTAAAGGTCTAAGCAGGTACAGGTTTTCTGTTCAATCATGTACCAAAAAGAGCATTCAATTCCAAGTTTCATACTCTTTGAATGTTAAAATAACATGAGTAGTTCTCAAGCTATGAGTAATAAGTTTGAATTTTTTTTAATATATTGAAAAAATATCATGTACAGGAAACAGCCTCAAATGATTTTGTTTTTCTTTCCTTAAAGGATTAGTTCAGGGGTCTATCTTATATGAAAGAGGACTTCAAAAGAAACAAAAAAGTGAAGAAGGCATTCAAAAATCTTATTCTGTTAAGGAGACATTCAAGTTTAAAGTTTGGTATCATTTGTATAGAAACAACTGAAATGTGAGTAGTTGTGATGTCATAGCCTCAGATTCCTCAAAGTCTTTATGTATTGTATCATATTTTGTCCTTCGATTTGTGGCTTATAAACCATGGGATATGTCAAAAAAAGTAGTAAAACTGAACATAGGAAGGGTATTCATAATATATCACCTGAAGAAATTTTGAAGAAAAATAGTATAAATAGTGAAAGAAATGAAATAAACTTTCTTGAAAATACATAAAGACTTTGCAGAATCTGAGGCAGTGACATCACAACTAGTCTGATTTCAGTCGTTTCTACATAAATGATACCAAACTTTGAACGTGAATATCTCCTTAACGGAATAATATTTTTGAATGCTTTCTTCACCATTCTGTTTCTTTTAAAGTCCTCTTTCATATAAGATGAACATGCTTGACTACTAAACTAATCCTTTAATTTCAGACTTGAAAATGTTCAAAATGCCTTCTCAAGCTTGAACTTGGTCAGGGGTATGGTAAAGATCAAATTCTCTTCATTAGAATTATCTTCACTTTAAAGAGAAATGACAGAGGGTTAAAAAACAATGGAATTACATAAGAAAATAGAGACTTTGTCCTGTTCATATATCACAAGAGTAGCACAAAAATTGGCATATTTGCCCATGTCTGCACAAAAATCTTCAAAAAGCTGTAATTTGGCCAATAACTGAGCAATTTTGCTAATGTTGGCTCTACCTGTCCATATACCTTAAAAGCTTTAAATGTATGCAAGTATATTTTGCAACAACAATCTTTCAAAACTTTTCTCCCATGTTTTTCCCTACTTTTTTTCTTCCATTTTTTTCCCACTTTTTTCTCCCATTTTTTCCCCTACTTTTTTTTCCTATTTCCCCCCCCACTTTTTTTCTCCCACATTTTTACTCCAATTTTTTTCCCCACTTTTTTTCTCCCATTTTTTCCCCAATTTTTTTCTCCCATTTTTTCCCCCCCCCCATTTTTTCACCCCCTTTTTTTTCTCCCCTTTCTTTTTGCCTTTTCATTATTTCTTTGTGAAGATATAAAAAAAAATCTGGAACCAGTGGTACCTTAGTCGCTATATTTTTCACCCGTGATAGGTCCCTTACCTCCGAGTCCAAGTAAAATTGTTTTGAGTACTGTTTCTTGAGTTTATGCAGCTTCATCATCTGTTTGATTTCCCTCTTGGTGAGAGGATTCTCCTCATACTCTGCCTCGGAATCAGAAGAGTCACTCAGGAGCAGATTCTAAATTAAATAAGAAAATATCATCATCATATTTCATTGGTTGGTGCCAAGTCACTTCTGGGAGAAAGGTCATTTGCTGGAGTAAAAACAAAGCTTCACGTGTTACCACGAATGGCAAGTCCATGCTTTTACTGTCTGCGGCACGTATGGCATATGTAAACAAACACAGATGATCGCTTTGTTTTCACTCCATGCGCGCAGTTACTATGCAGTCTGATAACCAATATTATTATTATTGTTTGTTTGTGTTTAATAGCACTTAATTTAATGTCAAATGTACCAGAAGAGGCTATTTAATAATGGATAATTGTTTAGTGCTTGGACTGAGTACAAAGAGATGTCTTGTGGCAGACTGGCAGTGCTATGAGGTTATACATAGTAAATATAGAGAGTGGAGGAACAGGAGATAAGTGTAAAGGGGCAATATTGAGAAGGTTCAAAGGTAGGATTAGTTTAGTGGCAACATCTGGTATAAAAGATGGTAGGTGAGAAAAATGTTAAATATTGTTGGAAAGTTATCATTAAAGGATTAATTCAGGGGTCAAGAAAGTCTATCTTATATGAAAGAGGAATTCAAAACAAAATGGTGAAGAAAGTATTGCAAAATCTTATTCCGTTAAGAGATATTTAAGTTAAAGTTTGGTATCATTTGTGTAGAAACAACTGAAATCAGACTAGTTGTGATGTCATAGGCTCAGATTCCTCAAAGTCTTTATGTATTCCATCGTATTTTGTGCTGCAATTCTGTGGCTTTAAAACCATAGAATATGTCAAAAAAGTAGTAAAACTGAATCTAGGAAGGGTATTTATTCCTAATATACCACCTGAAGAAAGTTTGAGGATAAATAATTTAAATAGTGAACAAATTAAATAAACTTTCTTTAAAAATACATAAAGACTTTTGAGGAATCTGAAGCTGTGATGTCACAACTAGTCTGATTTCAGTCGTTTCTACAAAATGATACCTAACTTTCAACTTAAATATCTTCTTTTGAATGCTTTCTTCACTATTTTGTTGTTTCTTTTGAAGTTCTCTTTATAGAAGTTAAACATGCTTGAACCCTAAACTAATCCTTTAATATCAATTTGTATAGTGTATTACAGACATTCTATATTAATGTAACGAATGCCCTTTATATACAATTCATTAAATTATAAGAAATAAATATATAATAGCATAGCATAAAAAACAGATAATGCCTCAAAATTAATTTCTATAAAAATCTACAATCAATCATCATCATCATCATCCGCAACAACTTATACGTAAACTGAACCTAGTATCAAAGTAGTATCTTAGCAATACCATTTACAGTCCTTTATCACACAAATTGACATGACTGGCAACTAATCCTAAAAGGTTAAATAAAGTGACTGATTTAAGACTAACCTTTAACCATCTCCTGCTCTTCTTTACTTTTGAGAAGTTGTAAAGTTTCCTTTTGTCTGTTCTTCTCTCTATTCAATCAAATAAACAGCAGAAAAGGTTATCTGTATCAGGCTGAGCGCTGTTCCGAGTACAGTGCTTTTTATGCAGGACTAGTAAAGTTTCAAACATCATGTCTGTACCCAACCCAGGCTTGAACCCAGGGTGGAACTGTGTCTTTTCACAAACATGTCCGAGAACAGTGCTTTTTATCATTGATTAATAACTTGATTTCTTTGCTGGCATCATTGATTAAAATGCAAAAAAATGTTTGCAAACAAGATTATCATGAAAATAATTTCTTCCAGTCCAGAAAAGCTTTTCTCACCTTGCCTGCATTTGTCAGCACAATTAATGATGAATACACATATGGAAGGCTGCTTAGCATGTGTATGACTGTACGCAACTGGATGCTACAGCATGTAAATACTAATAACCAACATTTGCACATATTAACCAATAAAGTAGTTATAAATCAAGCCCATATAAATTAAGCCCATTTTAAAGAAAGAAATTTGACCTATTATCCACAAAAAAGTTAGAACGGTGATCCTGGACAGTATTATTTCAGAAAGCACTTTTCAGTGCAACAGTGGCAAAAATGGTTAATTTCGACCCATGTTTATACAAATTCCCTCTCTGTCGAATATTCCTCTTAAAAATGATCTTTTAAATTAAAGCATAAAAAACTCATTCGTAGTTTTGCAACTTGAAAAAGTTGTGAAATAAACGTGAATTATTTTATTTCATTTTTTTGCAATATCATGGTTTGTTAGTGATTTGGGATTGATGTTGCTAATAATGCCTCCATGTGTCCAAAAACAAATTCAGAAAATGGGAAAAATCAATATTATAGCAGTCATTGTTATTCCATGCTTTTTAGGGGCTATTAAACACGGTTGATTTATTGGTTTTTTGAAGCCAAATTGAAAAATAATGGCCTTTTTTAAAATTTAAAATTTTTCCTGAAAATATTATTCAGTTGTTTTGATATTGAATTTGATAATTTTGGCATTTTGTTTGTTTCTTTGCCTTTCTGGAACCTTATTTGGCTGTAAATTATCTTACTTTGCTTAATTCTGGCCTTTTCTCAAACACTTTGATGGGGAATAAAAAGAAAGTAAAAAGACATTTTTAGACCATGTGATATTTTTGCTGCAGAAGTTAAGTTATGATATTTTTCTTCTTGTTTTTCAGTATGTTGCACCCCTCCTATAAAATCTCCTGGACCCATCAGTGGCCTATCACTTTCCATATTTGAATTTTTTCACTTGATTACATTTTGGCTTATAAAGCTTATATTTTTTCTTCTCAAAATTATTTGGCTTTTGTGCTCCAGACAATCTACCAGCCCTGGTGCCAAGAGCCAGTGAACGCCACAGAGAACAACATCATCACTGCACCAAAGACAAATTTCCAAGTTTGGTCAATTTCGTAAAAGAAATGATCGTAAAACTTTTCTTGAACAACAAAAATAACATTCAGCCAAGACAACGTTTGATAAAACATTGTTGTTTTTGGATATTTTGGGGTTTCCTTTTCTTAAGTTCCGTGGCAGTATGACCCTGTCTCCCCTTCCCTTATGTCAGTCCTGTAGGTACCTGCTTTTGACATGGATATTCCATTCACCACTTTCACATTCTTTTTCTCCCTTTGTCTATCCTCCTGTTCCAGCTGTTCCTTCGGCACATACTCTCTCCCGATTTCTTCAATATAGAGCTCTTCTACAGGCAAATTTGCCTCTCTATACAAGGGAAAATTAAGGCAACTGACATGAATTAAGCATACTAAATATGTTTTTCTCTCCTTAACCACTGAAAAGTTTAGTGACAACTACAGTAGCTTATACTAATATGAAAAAAAGCATAATATTGTAAGTCTTTTAATTTTCTTTATAGCTTATTTACACATGGACAATTACTAAATAGCTTTTAAAAGAACTACTAGGTGGTATGCATTCCTGTTTGTTTGTTTGTTTTTGATGAGGGCTCAACGGCACCACAACAACGAAGGTCAAATTGTGCCTGAGAGGTCAGAATTCATTCCAGAGGTAGAAAGGAAAGGAAACAGGAGGAAAATGAGAGAAATTCAAGAACAAAAGGTCAGAAAGCTGTGATCGAGAAGGGAGGTGCATGGTTGAAATAAAAACAAAGTAGAGAGGGGTTGAAAGAGGAGAATTAAATATGGTTGTAGAGGGAGGCATGATGGAGGAAGGAGATCATTTTATCCGGAAGATTTTTCTGTAAGAACTCAGTTATTGAGTTGTGGGGAGTGAGGGAAGCTCTGGGAAGGTTGTACAGGGGGCATGCATTCCTGGATGCTACATACAGTATGGTGCTTTATATTTCTTGGACAAGCCACACAACAAACAATGAGCTGTACAGTGGACTGCCAAAGGTTACACACAAGATTGCTGAGAAAAGGCTCAGGACCCTGTGTTCAACATCCCAAAGAATTAGCCTCAAACTTGGTACTGTGGCAGCCAACACATGGTCACAGGAAACGTGGCAGGTCACGTACCACATTCACTGATATGCTTCCAAAGTACACTGGAATAATCTCAACATCAGAAATGAAAGCAACAATGCTGGCAAGGAATGTCCGTCGAGGATACGTTTCTTCGGTTCGATCGGAACATCAGTCAAAGTAGTAGTAGAGTTAACATGACGTGTACCTCCGCTTTCCGTTTAGTTTCGATTTTGGTTCGCCAGAGCAAGGGCAAAAATGATATCATTATTTGCTTGTCCTGGCACAGCTACAATCTAATTACATTGCCAACACAGGCGTGTGTAAATGATGCCTCTATCTGAGTAGTGCCCCTATGATAGCATACTGATAAGATAGTAAGAGATATAGAGATGACCAATAGAGATAACTGATCAAAGTTTTTTTTTTTTAATATATGCAACACTAAAACTAATGACACTGTAGAAGGTATACCCATGGGACTCTTAGTTCTGCTGTTAACTTTCTTCTCCATAATCTGATGAAATGATAATAGCTTTGGTTCTTCTACTAATTAGTGAGAAAAAAAGAAGAAAAAAAATCAAAATATGATTAAAAGAATAAGTGTTTTCCTGACTTTTTCCCCCCCTTCCAATTTTTCTTAGACATGTCCCTGGTTTGAATGTGGGTACAAGTAAATAAAACACCTTACAATCTTTCCCCGTCTTATAACTTCTTCTTCTATACCAACGAGGGCATAACTTAAAGTCCCGCAGTCAAAAAGTAAGGGTATTTTTCTTGAGTCTCAAGAATGTTCAGACACTTTTCTTGCAGGAGATGGTAAAAAAACCTTGATAGGAATATTCAAATTAATTATAATTATTTTCTTAAGAATACGTAATTTTTCAATGACACAGGTATCAAAAATTCAACCCTGTATGTTTTCAAAATTTCCTCGACTAACAAACAAATAAATTTTTGACCATGAGCTTTGAAATTGTACAGCCTTTTTCAAATTATAAGAATCCATCTTACATTTGTATCATTTCAAACAGACGAGTTTGTCACTGTACTTACATGTGGCTATTTTCCAGGGTTTTTTCAACTTCTTTCAAAAATCCATCGAGTCTTAGTGCTTGTTCAAGTTTTTGAATGTGAAGAGGCTTTGCTAATGTTACACCAAAGACCGGTCCTTCAGGGAGGACTGGCCCTTTTGCAGGAGAGAGACTTTCCTCCGCCATCCGTAGTGATTGTTATTCTGCAATGAAAGGAAGTAATCAGATACTGTACCAGGCAAAGAAGGTTGTTTAAAGGCTTCAATTATAAAACCCCATACATTGTTTCAGTTGAGTAGCCAGAATTTACACTGTTAGGGATAAAGAAGAAGGGGGGGAGGGGGTTGAAACAATCCTCTTTAGGGGTATATAGGTATGTATGTATGTATGTATATGACATATGTATGTACATACATATATATATATATATATATGTATATATATATATATATATATACATACATATATATATAAATATATATATATATATATATATATATATACATATATACATACATACATATATACATACATACATACATACATACATACATACATACATACATACATAAATACATATATACATACATACATACATACATACATACATACATACATACATACATACATACATAAATACATACATACATACATACATACAAACATACATACATACATATATATACAGAGAGGCAAAGCTTTGAAGGTAGAACTTTTCAACCAAAAATAATTATGTTTATTTGCAGGTACCCCAAGGGCGTAGGAAGGGTCATCTCTCAAGGGGCAAAACCAAAAAATTTTTGGTTACAAGTAAGAAAATCGCACTGTTGAATTAATTTTCCATCAAACGTTGCGGCTAATCGGAAAATCTTGATCAGTTTTCAGGAAATCTTGATCAATTTTTGGGAAATCTTGATCTATTTTTGGGAACGTGTAATTATTGGGCATTGCCATCATGGACCCCTCTGGCTACACCACTGCATGGTTTATCAATGTATTGGAACAAACATGTCTCGTTATTTTGCTGAAGTTTAAAATAAAAAATAAAAATTCACATAACATAACAAGATGACGAGCTAAGAAGGGTGAGTCACCCCATAAAAAGCCCAAACTAACACCACCATCACCACCAAAAAAATAAGAAATAAAAGACGCCTAGAATTAAGTGAAGAACTCACCAATGTTGACTTCGAAATTGTGAACAGAATTAGAGCCAACTACCACTCAGGCAAACCATTCCACTCATTAACAACTCTTTGCGAAAGCTAAAACAGTGAATATCTAACAGTGATAACTCTTTGGTCAACTTCAAACTGTTACAACGTGTCACATGATGAATAGCTGAAACATGCAAGAAATTACAGGAAGTCATCACTACCAGATAGGAATTAAGAACCTGAATCGAATCACCATGTACTCTTCTCAACTCAAGCATGGTCAAACCAAGAACTCACAACCTAGACTCATAAGAGATTCCTTACTTCAGGAATAAGTCTAGTGGCTCTTCGCTGAGCCTGCTCCAAAATGAACTTATCCTTCTCATAAAAGGGACTCGAAGCCTGAATAGCATACTCAAGGTGAGGCCTGACTAACTGCTTATACAAATTAAGAACAACCTCTCTATCAAGAAAACAAAAATTTCTTCTAATCAAACCAAGCATCCGATTTGCCCTTGCAGCTGCTAAAGCACACTGTTTAGAAGGCTTTAGATTGCTTGTAATGACAACACCTAGATCCCTTTCTTGATCAAGACAACCAAGATTTGAACCATTCATGCAGTAATCAAAAGCCAAATTGCTCTGACCAAAATGAATAAATCTGCATTTATCAACATTGAACAACATCTGCCACGTTTGAGATGAAGAAACTATCTTATGCAGATTAGTTTGCAAAAGTGAAGAATCTCTAGCATCATCAACAATCCTGTACAGCTTAGTGTTATCAGCAAATTAACAAATCCTGGAGCCAAGGAAAACATCAATATCATTGATGAAGATTAAGAAAAGAAGCAGACCCAATACAGAACCCTGAGGAACACCACTTGTAACTTTCTTCCATTTTCACAAAATCAGTGTATTGACAGCTGTCTTGGGCATCTAGAATGGCCAGAAAAACAATTTTTATAACAGAGTTCACCCTTCACATCAAATTACCATTTGTTTTTGTGTTAATTACTCCTTAACGTACAAGAAATTGTGGTGGAACTTTTTAATTATCAATAAGCTAGTTATTCCCCACAGATAAATGTATCCTTTGGGTTGCCCCAAGAGGTGGACTACAAAACTCCAGATAAGAACAGAAATTTGAGCTGCAACTGGCACACTTTCATCCACACAAAGCGCTCTTGTTTTCATCATGAGCCTGCGTAACAGAACCTTATGAAATGCTTTTTGGAAATTTAAATAGATACTATCCACATTATGACCATAATGAACTTGTTTAGCAACATCATCAAAAAACTCCAATAAATTAGAAACACAAGACCTCTTAGGTAAGAACCCATGCTGGGTCAAATTCAACAAACCATTGACCAGTAAATGATCTAGTACAACATCCTTAACAATGGACTCCATGACCTTGCACATATAACTTGTAAGACTCACAGGCCTATAGTTACAGGGCAAACTGTGGTCACCCTTATTAAAAATAGGAGTGACATTAGCAATTCTCCAATCACTAGGAACAACACCAACATCAAAGCACTTTGAAAAGATAATACTCAGGGGAACAGAAAGAACATCAGAACACTCAAGTAAAGTAAAACAGCAGGGTGTATACCATCTGGACCGGGTGCTTTATTTGAATTCAATCCCTTCAATTTCTTAGACACAGCATTAACTACAAAATCAACATCCTTAATTGATACTGGAGAGTGCAACAACAGGGGACTCCTTAGTAAAAACAGACACAAAGTAGCCATTCAAAACATTAGCCATATCCTTACCACTATTGATAGTAACACCATCATTACCCTGAATGGGACCAACAAACTCCTTGATTTTTTGCTTTGAGCAAACATAAGATTGAAATGACTTAGGATTCTCTTTGGACAAACGTTTTTTAAAAAGCACTTTGGTATCTCTTTACTTCACTTTATCATTAACATGTTCATACCCCATTTGCTTCACACAAGAAAGGTGCAGGATGGAACTATAAGAAGGAGCATTGTCAAGCGCAACGAACCAGACATGAAATGGCACAGTGCTGCACCCCTGTGATGTTGGGTCTAGATGTTAAAGCACTCTATGGAGAGTTAAGCCTTATGGATCTACCCTTAAGGGTTTACCACCCTGCAAACCTTTAAATCATGTCTTTTCATTTCCCAAAATTAGGAAGCTCTAGAAATGGTAGCAGGGTACTGCTCCAGAAAGCTAAAATCTATTATTCAAACTAGAAGTACATGTATCACTCAGGACAAGTGAGAAATTTGTCAGGTCCCCCTCCCTCATCCCCAAGCAAAATGTAAAATGAATATGAATTTAATTTTAGATTTGGTACAATGTCCTGTTCTACTATTCAATAAAGCTTTGTTTGAATACATGTAAAAGGCTTCAAAATTATGATTCATGAAAAAGATCTCAAAGTTAATGTTGGGGGGGGGAGGGTGGGGGGGGGGGGTAGTAGAGCATGTGGTTAGATCTTAATACAGTATAGTAACTAGTCAGAGTGGTGGAGCAAGTCCAGTTTCTTCTCATGCTTTACTATCTTATGTTACCATCCATCCTTACCAACAATTTTCCTTTCTCTTTTCTCCTCCACTACGTTCTAATCACCTGGCAATTTATAGCCCAAGCTGCTGCATAGCTATTGGGCTATAAATAAAATTTTGACAAACCAACCAACTTCAAAATTGACACTTGAAATTCAGTTTTCAACCATTTTGAAGGTCAGAATGACTTCAGCAAAGGGAAAACAATCCCGAAAAGAGTAAAACAACACGCAAAAGATGTCTGCTTTTCTAGCTGTAAATCTTGCTTAAATTTTAAATGAATTTAAGGTTTGTAAACTTGCTTTTCTTACTCATGCACCACCAGGTGCATTCCATGTAAAACCTACGCTGAAGGTACAACGAGGCCTTTACTTTCATACACCAAGACAGTCAAGAGACCATGCAGCAAGTTACCACAATAAGCTTAAGTCTTGTTTAGTATTTTGCTTCTACAATACTTTCCACGGTGACAAAACTTGCTTTTAGTTTTAAAATAATATGATTGGCTAACAGTTCAACTAATGAATAAGCATTAGTTCTTGACAGTATTTTATTTATATTTTATATAAAGTCAATGATACAGGAATACACTAAATTATATATAGCAAAAAAAATTGTATTTGGGCATTGCACTCTCCTTATGTCACCTCCTTCATAATGGCTGCCATTGCATCGTTCATCTAATTTCTAGGAGTTACAGAAAAGTGTCTTTAAGTGTGATTGTTTCAAAGTGATAATAGTTTTATAGGCCTAGTAGTACATTCTGTAAAATTTATTGGTATTTTAGTAAATAACTCGTTGTTTGTCCTTTTGCCAATGCCGCAAATCCATAGTTTTTTTTTTTTTACACCAAGGCAGATATTTTATTGCCACGCCGGTATGCCAAGTAACAGCCATCTACTTTTCCCGCCGCCGCACACCAACGAAAAGAGTAAGTTTCATGCTAAAGATCTTTGTGTCTTGTCTTAGTGCATGGAATGCAGACTGAATGGATATACCAAACAATACATCACAGCTTCTCTTGAGCATTATTTGATGGGTAGGTGTGTTTCAAGTTCAAATCTATGTTTTTCACTATAAAAACATTTTTCCATATGCAAATGCACACAAAACAGGTTTGCTTTTCCCTTCTTCATTGTTCTGTTATTAAATAGGGCCTAGGCCTACCCAGATTCCAAACCTTGAGAATGTCTCCTCTCAGTCATAGTCAAAAATTAAAGTTTAACTTTAAGTCTCACTCTCAATCTGCAGCTATGGCAATAAATATGTGATCGGGCCAAAGATATGATGCAAGATTGGCCATAAACCAGTAATTTTTTCCATTTACCAGCTTTGTTGGTGTTCAAATCCATGAAAGACAAATTATGCGGATATCTTCGCACAACTGGTTCACGGAAGTAACGTTATAGCCTACATAGGCTAACGTTTTAAATATATCAAGGTAAGTAAACAAAGAATAAAGATATCTTGGCAAAGTCAACTAGTTTTTAATACACTTCATAACTGTTCAAATGAAAAAACTAACACATTTTCTTAAACTGGCAAAAATTTTTAAACCTAAAATATTTACCTCAATGGCAATAAATAAATCGCAAGACAGAAGAAAAGCTACATTTTGTGCACGATAGCCATCATCAGTCACTGGTACTGGTACTTATAAGCGGCGCTCTTTCAAATTAAAGGATCAGTTCATTGGTCAAGCATGTTTATTATCTTCAAGAAAATGGTGAAGAAAAAATCTTATTCCGTGAAGGAGATATTTAAGTTTAAAGTTTGGTATCATTTATGTAGAAACGACCTCCACACTCTTGCGTGAAATCAAACTACATATATATATAAGATAGTATATGCATGGAGACGCATTTTGATAAAAACCAAGGCAACGATCCTATCTTCTCCAAGTTGACGATTTTTTACTAGTTCAAGTAATTTTAATTACAAACTTGTTTCATTTCTTAAATTTATTACGGCAGTTTGTTCAGTCTTAGCAATTTTAATAATAATAATAATATAAATAATGATAATAATAATAAGCACATATACAGCATGGCACGAACAACAACAATAATAATAACAATAATAATAATAATGGAGTGGTCGATAATAATAATAATAATAATAATAATAATAATAATAATAATAATAATAATAATAATAATAATAATTTTTCTATTAAATATGCGTGAAATCAAACAAAGATATTCAAATATAAGGGAATTCGGTGATTCTGGTCAAGTGCCGTCTCCTGTGTTATGTTGTGCACCGTTGTTGGAGAAGAACACGGCTATGTCTTTCTTCTCCATTGAGTATTATTATAGCCTATATATGTCACAACAAAAATACAACCAAAAAAAAAAAAAAAAAAAGGCATATCAGGTTCAGCGAAGAGACACTAGACTTATTCCAAAGTAAGGAATCTCTTTATGAATCTAGGTTGCGAATTCTTGGTTTGACCACGCTTGAGTTTAGACGAGTACATTGCGATATTATCCAGTTGTTAAATTCCTATCTGGTAGTGATGCTTTCTGACTTTCTGTCGTTTCTTGCATGTTTCAGGTAATCCTCATGTGACACGTGGTAACAGTTTGAAATTGACAAAGAGTTCTCACGGATAGATATTCGGCGTTTAGTTTTTCACAAAGAGTTGTTAATGAGTGGAATGGTTTGCCTGAGTGGGTAGTTAGCTCCAATTCGTTCACAATTTCAAAGTCAACATTAATAAGTTCTTTATTAATTAACTCTGGGCGTCTTCGGGTTTTTGCTTTTGGTGGTGGTGGCGTTTGTTTGGGATTTTTATGGGGTGGCAACCCCTTCTTAGCCCGTCATCTTGTTATGTTATACACAATGGTAAGCCAAATAAAGACTGTAGCGGGTGTGACGTCGCTTGTATTTTGCCTATTTACTGTTGCTGCAGTTGTGCGGGAGTTGTGCCAACCAGTTTTTTTTTTTTTTTTTTTTTTCTGACCTGAGTCCCTATTTACTGAATTGTTTAATTTATAAGGATTCTTGTGAACAACTTCAAAACCAGCCCAGCATCGATCCCAGTCCACTCTAGCACAAATCTCCATGCCCAAATCCATCAAGTCCACCCATGCAAGTTCAGGGTCTTAAATGTGTGAGAACCTGGGAGGGTTTTCTTTAGGGTTTATTTCAAATAGAACCAATTATTTGGCTTCAATCATTTTAAGTATTTAATTGCTCTTTTATTATATACTTTCTTGTTGGCCAACCTACCGGAGATTAATCATCATGTCGAGTTGGGTGGACATAACTATGATATTTAGCCAACTCAGGTATGATTCCATTAATTCTCTGGTAGTGACGAAGCCACTTGATGGGGAAGACCCTGACTTTCCCTCATCTTTTCAGAAAGAAAAAAACGTTATCAAGGTTCCACGGATCCCCCACTTTTTTGGACGTTAACATCAAAATTCCGTTTCTCTACGCCACTGCAGCCAACATTCCACATCCCTGCCCGACTAAGATTGGGGACCAAGCCAGAGTATGCATGCATGATGTTGGTATCATGCCGAGTCGGGAGAACATGATTTTTGTATCTGGTATTGTCGGGCATAATTCAGATTATCATATATCTAATTTAAACAGTACATTTGACATTTTACATCTATGAATGACTAAAGTAACAAATTCAGTTCTGATTTAAGCAGCCACGGTCCTTTAAGTCGAATATATCGTTGTAACAAATTTAGAAAAAATCTATTAAAAATGCTAGTCATTATTCAATTAAATTCTATATTAATTGCCATATACATTTTTGACTGAAGTACAGTGTGTCTTTTAAACATGGGGTCGTGACACTGTAATGTGGAAACCTCTGAAAAACGCGAACTAGCGAATGAGTGTTTTACCCAACGCAATATAATATAGTCCTGGACCGTGTGTAATTTGGCGCTCGGTCCCCATAACAAACACCTCATAGTGACATTGCTCGCGCAGCCATATTTGCTCGACTCGTAGACTTTACCTCACTCTAATTTTGCGCCACAGCTTGAATAGACTGAGATTAATCATTTTCTTTTGCCTTCTTGACCCTCCCCCTTCCCCATAGCTTATTATTCCCTTGCCACTCGGATCCTTCCCCTTATATTCCGGCCCCTCCTGACATTCCCTTCCCCAGTTTCATTTCCTTCTTCGTCAGTGGTGTAGCAAGCTTTCGAAAAGTGTGTGTGGAAAGGGAGGGGGAGCAAGCACAACCTCTTATGGGGAACTTCGAAAGTCATATGCATATGTCCGCCCCTGTCTGTATATAATAAAGTAAAGTAAAAATGGCACTTCATTTAGAAAGGGGCACTTTTCCAATGAAACACATTCCCTCATTTACAGGCTGACAAGGCTGACAAGAATCGCCAGTTTCCTACTATTGGGTCAGTAATAATCAAAGGGGAATTTTTTAAAGGAGCACTTTTGTAATAATCAAAAATGTGCGGGCTCATTCTGCTAGTTCTTGCACCTTTGACAGTAATTGAGAGGTACTTTTTTATTTTCAAAAGGGCATCTTTCATAAAATGTGGGGAACAAAGTTAAAACACGTGCCCCAGGCCACGGTTTTTACACTAAGGGTATGTTTTTCATCCCCATGCGGTACCAATGCCAATGAGTGTGTGTATGGTCCCCCTTTCAATGCTGCCTTTCTTATATCATCTTCTAAATTTTATGAACCTAGCCTTTATGAGCTTATTGTCTCAGTTTTCTTACCTTAATTAGTATATGGGCGATTTTACGTTACATTCATAGAACCGCCCCCCCCCCCCTCTCCCCTCCATTATCCCTCCCAGGGTTAAGTGGAGGCGATTCCACAGTCCGTGACTTGACGTTATATTTCTGGAACCGCCCATAATCTTTACAGCTTGGGACTCCCTGCAACTGTTTAATCGATCTTTGACTTGATTGGTATATGGTTTTATTTCCGAAAATGAGCTATCCCATACCATTTATTCATCATCCCTTCTCTTCACATCAATAAATACTAATAGTTTTGAATCACACAGTCTCATGCTTTTTGTAAAATTGTATTTGAAAGATCATACTTTTAGATCCAATTTGGTACAAATCAGGTTGATATCATATTCCGTTCAGGAAATATAGATTTTTACAGATTTCCCAATTGCATTTTAAAGTTTTTGTACAGTAATATAAATTTGTGTTTGATGTCATAGAGGCAATTCCATTGCAAATGTTCATGTATTGCTTTGAACGTCAATTGGTTGTTTCTGTATGATTAGAAACAATTTTTCAAAAGTTATTGAAGGAAGGTATATTTGGCAATGTATATAAATACCAAACTTTCATCACTTGATTTTCTAGCAGGTTTTACTAATGAAAAGAATGATAGATTTTGATGAAATACATGAACTTTGTAGAGGAATGTGTTGCTATGATGTCATACTG